>SNQJ01S0144987.1:0-24170 GCA_010110895.2 Picea sitchensis
AGGTTGTAGCCTGAGAAACTAGGGGGTTGGAGCCTCCTTCCAGTTGCAGCTGGAAAACAAAGGAAGTTGGTGCTTCCAATGAATGTAATTCTTCAAGACATATAAGAAAAATCATTATGTAGTTTTCTCTCGATTTGGGTTTCCACGTAAAACACTAGTGTACTGTGTATGTGTTTGATTGTTTATTTCTTACTGCTCATTATTGGATAATAATTCTATATTGATATAACATTTGAAGAAAAATGATTATAATTACGCTATCACTGATTCACCCCCCCTCTCAATAATCCAACATATGGCTCAGGGGAGACGTCCCCAGTGACCTGGGGGTTTGAGAAGGTAAGGTTAAGATGTATTATGAAAATGTCCCCTCTCACAAGTCACACTGATAAAAAAGTCTCGGGGTTTTAACCAATGAAGTAGTGAAGTATCAATATGTACCTTCCTAGAACAAAGCAACAAGAAAATATATCTTTCGCAAGTAAAACTTGTTGTTAGTACTTCATAAAACCACAGACTTTATCAATAAAAGCAATGGTTGATATAATGGTGAAGCAAACAAAAATTTGTAGTAGCAATATATAAAAGACAATAACTTCACAATAAGTGCCTTAAAATGGATTCAAAATGACCAAGAACAATCACTTATTAACATCAAAATACTAGCATTTGTCAGAAGCAAGTAAGGTAGTGCATTAATCAACTTTTTCAATTGCTTTTAGATGCTTTTAGTGTTGCAAAATATGGTTGTAGCTTACTTTAGTAACAACAGTAACAAAGTTAGTAGATTAGGTTATTCTAATGTTAGGAGTGGTTAGTAGAAGGCTTAAGGTATAGGTTTTGATAGTTGTTTTTGTCAATCACTCAATAGCAAGTCTTAGATTAGTGCCTTTAGGGTAAATAGAGTCTTTTAAGTAGTAGCAAATATTGAAGGAAAAGATTATAGTAAGAGAACCAAAGATAAGAGAGGTCAATAGTTGAAGTGTTGGTAACCTAAGGCTTCAACTACCAAACCCTAGGGGGGAAATAGCTACTAGGGTGTAGGTAACCCTAGGCCCTAGTAGTTTTCCTCCTTCTTTAGCTCAAGGGTGAAGTAATGACGGATTAGATGAAGAAAAAAGTGCTAGGGTGTTGCAATGGATAAGCCCTTAGCAAAATCTTCAAGAAAATTAGCTTCTTGGCAAAATCTAGTAGGTGAAAACTCTTAAGGCAAGGACAATAACATGTCCTTAGCCTCCTAGGGTTTTAAGCTAGAAATTTAATAATCTTAATGTAAATGCAAGATAAAATTAACTATAACCATTCAATGAAGAAGAATTGCATAAATCTTATTTACATTCATCAAGAATCATCCAGCCAATACCCTAATTGAACACTTCAACCAAGAAAATTGCCAAAATAATCCAAAATTAGGCTCCTTCAACAAGTGCACACTAAATTTCAGTCATGTAACCCCAAATAGGGCACAAATTTCAGACCTCACCAAGTGTGAGTGAAAGATCCTGAAAAATACAAGGGAAAAAACCCTTATTTATATAGTTTCAATGACCAAAATTAGGTCAAAAAGGCCGACATGGCCAATTTACAAGTAATATCCATTTTTTACATTAAAAGACATAATAAAACCCTAAATCAAGAAAAATAGGCGATTTCATGCCCTTTTTGGGTGACATTAGGCCCTTTTAGGGCATCGTTGGCCTCTAGGAGCAAAACGTTAGGCCTCCTTAGGCCTTTGGATCAAACCACACATGCCACTTGGCACACAACTGCCTATAAAGCGTCCAAAATGTTGGGTGATGTCATGGGTCACATGGGTGACATCATGGGCCTTTCAAGGCCTACATTATAGTGAGAAGAGAAAGACCCCCCCTAGGTCCAGGCCTACTAGGTTGTCTCTAGTGGAACATCCTCCTCTCTCTCTAGTGCAAACATCTAATCTGTCTCTACCCCCGACTGGGGTCTCAACATCCATCTGGTGGGATTTTAGCCCTATGGAGGTCTGAACTAATCATCTCCCCATGTGTACTTGTCCATCGAGTGTGGCCCTGCAACAACAACAAGTACGCCCTCCATGGGATCATAAGTCACAAGGATCATAGCAATGTCAATAACATCTAATAATCAAGTTATTTAAACATGTGCACAAAACCCCCTTTTCCCAGACAAGTGCTCAAAGACGTTATGCTATTCTACAAGCTAGGTTTGGAGGGGACATTAGGATGTTCTATTGGGCTAGTTCTCATTGGATGTGGGATGTTTCTAGGTGAAGACAAATCCAGGCCATGTAAGTGGATGAGGTGGTGTAGGGATGTTTGACCAATGGGTGTAGTGATGACAGGGGAATGTATGGCTTACCTGTGGGTGCCTCTGAAGAGGGTGAGTTGCACCTTGTCATGGATGCAAATGTTTCCAATCCCATTCAATTCCTTTTATATTTTTATCTTTATTTCTTTTTCTTTCAAGAGACTAGTTAGGGGACACTACCCTGGCGTGGTGACCAGTGGTGACAATGTTACCCAGAAACATTTCACAGAGATGAGAAGGATGGCTTGTGATGAGACCCCCTTTCTCTTGGTTATGCCACCAAGAGACACTACCCTGCTGTGGTGACCAGTTGAATGGTAGTCTCATACCGCTACATGCCCATGGACCTAATAAGCTGGCTCGTGATGAGACCCCCTATCCTCTAACTAGGTCTTGATTTTATTATTTTATGGGTCCCTTTGTTTCTTGCTGAGAAGCCTTTTATTGCTTTCTCGGGGATCCCTGGGCGAAGCATCTTAAGGTTTTGTTCTTTTGGCTTTTATCTTTTTCCAACTACTTTTACCCTGTATGCCTTTAGCCCCTTCTTCCCACAAGGTAAGGTACAACCCTTTGCTAGCTTGGAAAACCCAATGCCCGAACCAATGTATGGGATGGATGAGAGGGAAAAATATGAAAAAGTGGTAAGTATGGTGGGAACGGACAGTGACATTTTATGAACCCACCCGGTGGTAACTCAAACCCTAATGGGAACCAACTTGCTAGGGAATCCTGTCATTCCCCCCAGGTGTAGACAAGTGGAAAGGCATAAGGTCCAAGTACACATTAAAAGTAAAAAGAATAAAATGCACATATTCAAATGTTTTGAGAATCAGAGTGACACATACCATGATACCTGGACTCATTACCTCATGGAGAAAGATCCACTGTTGTTGAAGGAACAGGTCGATGGCATGGATTTTGTTGTTGCTGACAAGGTGGAGATGATGAAGAAGAAGAAGGATGGGCCCTTCAGGACCAGGCTCAAGTCAATATGTCTCTCATTACTCCATGTCTAGGACTTGTGGGCCTCGAGACATAATCTCATTAGTTATCCCTAGGCTAGGGGATAACAGTACCCAATACCTCATAGGTGGTGGAAAAGTCTAGATATTGCTGATAAAGTTGGGGCCATTCAGATGCCTCATGTCCACATGAATGGAGCACAGTGGTGAGTGTAGCCACGGGAGGTTGACTGAGGCAGTCAGTGACACGATTTGTGCTCCTTGTCTTATACTTGATGTTGAGATGGAATTGTTGTAGGTAGGTGGATCACTTCTGATGGCGGTCATTTTGCAACTTCCCCTATGTCTATATGAACTGCAGAGGCTTGTGATTAGTGTGGATGATCATCTCCTTTCCCAGAATGTAATGTTTCCATTGGCGACAAGCTTGTACAATGGAATACATTTCCTTGTCATAGGTGGGGTATTTCCGGATAGTATCTGAGAGTGTCTCACTATGGTATGCCATTGGATGACTGTGTTGAGTGAGAACTAAACCTACAAAATAGTCAGATGCATCAGTCTCAATCTCGAACGGTTTAGTAGATTGGGCAAGGAGAGTATTGGAGCTGAGCACAAGCGATGCTTCAGATCCTTAAATGCTCATTGTTGTTCCTTTCCCCACACGAACTTTGCCATGCCATCGCCCTTGGTCATGTGGCTGAGGGCCCATGCAATATGGGACAATCCCAACACGAGCCATCGGTAGAAGTTGGCCAGTCCTAAGAAAATCTGAAGCTCGGTTAGTGTGGTCAAGGATATCTAGTCACGAATGACTTGGATCTTAGCGGGACCAACATGTACCCCCTGCTCATCAACAATGTAGCCTAAGTGTTGGACCTTGTTCATGCCAAAGGAACATTTTTCCAAGTTGGCATATAGATTGTGCTGCCTCAGAGTGCTCAAAACTTGTTGAATATGTCACATGTGCTCCTCCCAAGTTCTGTTGAAGATGAGGATGTCATCCAAATATACCACCACAAAAGAGTTGGTGAAGGTTCTCAATACATCATACATCAACCTCATGAAAGTGGTTGGTGCATTTGTTAATCCAAATGGCATGACCAACCATTCGAAGAGACCTTATTTAGATTTGAAAGTTGTCTTCCATACATCAGTTGGTTCGATGGGAACCTGGTGGTAACTAGACTTTAGGTCAATCTTGTTGAAGAAATTTTCCCCCTTGAGTTGGTCAAGAAGTTCATCAATCTTGGGAATTGGGTATTAGTTTCTGACTATGATTTTGTTTAATGCTCTGTAATCAATGCAGAGTCGCTAGGTCCTATCCTTCTTCTGCACCAGTACAATCAGGCTTCTGCAAGGGGAGGAGTTGGGTCTGATGTGCCCCTTTTGAAGAAGCTCTTGGATCTAATGCTTGATTTCATCATTTTCCATCAGCGAGCGATGACAGACTGGTACTTTAGGTAGAGGTTCACCGGGGGTTAGATCAATTGGATGCTTGACTTGGCAATGCATCGGTACCCCGGTGGGTGAGGAGAAGATGTTTCTACTCTTCCATGATCCTGTCCACTTGCTTCTACTGCAAAGAGAGGTTGAGTGTAGAGGCCACGGATGTGGTGGCGACCTTCTGCTGACTGTGAACACGAATCACAAAGAAGACGAACTTCCCGGTCTGTGAAATGAACTTACTGCATTGCTTAGCAAAGATTAAAGAAATAGCGGTAGGTGGCACTACCTCTGGTATCATGAAAAAATGTCTACCCAAAGTAATAATAACACTGCAAGATATAGACTCATACACAACATGACGCTTCCACAAATATGGTTGTCCTAAAAGAACATCACAAAATTCAAGGGGAGAAATATCACACAATACCTCATCTTTGAAAGGCTTGATGCCATAGGGAAGATGACACTGTTGGCTGACACAGAGATATCTTCCTTGGCGAAGCCAGCCGATGGTGTAGGGATGCGGGTACAGTGTCGTCGGCAATTCCAACCGCTCGATGACCTCTACTGAGATTAGGTTCTTCTGAATGCTGCTATCGACAATGAAATGAAGTGGAGTACCCTTTACCCACATATGTGAGTGAAAGAGGCATTCCCCTTCCTCTAGTTCTTTTGGTTCGCTTGGATGGACTTTGGTGGTAGTGACAGTGGCACTGGGTTCAGCATCGATAATCTTCTTCCCTCCTTCTGGATTTGATTCAGAATCAGAATCGACCTTTGACTTGGAAGCCTTCAGCTCGACCATGAGTGACATCTTAGAGTGACATTCTCCAGTGTTGTGCCAAGGGATTTTATGGTATTCACACCATTTTCCCGTGTCCTTCTTCGTCTTCTCATTTCCCTTCTTGTGTTGTGGCTTGCACTGGTTGTCCTGAGAGTGGCCATCTTTGCTTTGTCCCTTGTTGTGTGGGTTGGGATCGCCTTTGATCTACTTTGAATGTGAGGGGTTTGCAGATCCAAACTCTTGCCTCTTCTGCTTAAATTTTTGCTCGATCTTGACAGCATATCTATAAGTCATACCCAATGAGGCGATGTCCAGAAACTCTATTTGTGTTTGAATGTATCTATGCAAACAAGCGCAGTATTTGAGCACCAGATGTCACTCAGAGTCTTTGATACCCAATTTGGTGCGTAGGGTATGGAAAATATTGGTGAAATATGGTATTGTTTGGTCCCTTTCTTGACACAAGGTGGTCCATCTGGTGTATTGGTCCTCGTAGCTTCCAACAGGGTAGTATTGTTCTTTAATGGCATCCCGAAAGGAATCCCATATAGGGGAAACCAAAAATATTGCAGATTCATCTATGGCCCTTTGTTCAGAGTAAGTGTCCCACCAGTCCTTAACATGGGGTCGGCCTTAAGGAGTGAAAAAGTAATATTTTCCCTATCGAAAAATTTGTGGACCGAAAAATAACCTTCGAGCATATTCAACCATTTATCTATAGCATATGCATCTATCAGTCCTTCAAATAATGGAATATCAAAATTTACCTATACCTTGAAGGGGGTTTCATGGTCGCTTGATGAAGATGCTTCTCCTGTGGGCAGCCACCGAAGGATCCGCACACAATTGTCCATCATTTTGTTCCTTTGTTGCGTAAGGGCTTCCTTGAGCAACATCTTAAAAGGATATCCTACTCCATCATCTTTCTTTTCATCTCCCATGGTTTGTTGTCGGGCTCAGCGCAGTCGATCTTGCAATGGCTTGATTGGTTCGAGTCCCAACTTCTTGTACCTAGATCTTGTCGGGGACATGCACGAAGAAAAATAAATGAAGAGTAGACCTCTCTGATACCACTGATTCCAATTTAGGAGCAGAACAAACTGATTAATAGACTGGATACAATAAACATAGAGATATGAAGAATAACACAGATATCCAATGAACAATATCTTCTATTGAATAAATGAAATAGGATGAAAATGTAAAACTGCAGAACTAAAACACTTGCTTGAATGGTGGTAGCTATCTCTGAGAAGAGATGTGGTTGCTACATGCATTCGTCTTAGAAAAATGATTACAATGAGGCTCTAGAGGCATTTTTAACATTATTCATGAATGCCAAAACCCTAGACATCCAAAAACCTAACCCTAGGGGATAAACGCCAAACGTTATGTGGGCCCCTATGGCTAAGTTGGTACCTCAACTTCTCGGGGTCCTAACTTTTGTATATGACCTCCATTTTAGGCATGCGATATCCAGTTGGAAAGGTCTTTTAGAGAGCTACACATTACGTCATCAAACTCTAACTAACTCTACACTTTGACTGTGGCGAGCCAAAAAAACATTGTTTAGGGCCCCAAAATGCCCCTAGAAGTACAACAAGATGTGTTGACATGAAAATATACAAAATAAGCCAGTTGGATTAGGTGGGAGGCCACCAATAGCCACCTAGAAGATGTGTAGGGATTCAGACAACCCCTAAAGTGTAGAACCCACAATTACAAAGAAGTACAGAAGAACGTGTTGAACTAAAAAATGTCAAGACGAGCCAGTTGGAATGGTGGGTGGCCACCAATATCCACCTGGATCAATAAAAATCGGTTTGTATCTTTAAGGGGGTGGTGCCCCCGCTTGAGGTGGATGTGTCGATTCTCGGCAATCTTCGAAGGATTTGTGCAAAGTTGTCCATCATCTCGTTCCTCTGTCGCTCAAGGGCTTCCTCATGCAACATTTTGAAAGAATATCTTGTCCCTTCATATTTATTTTCGCCTGCCATGGATGATTTCTTAGGCATGCGAGAGCATTTGTCTTCAATAGAAAGAAGATCGAGACCCAACTCTTTATACCCTGACCGCGTCAGGGACATGCATTAAAAAATGACAAGGAGTTGACCGCTTTGATACTACTGATCTGGATTTATGAGCGGAACGAAATGAAACCAAAGATTTATAATATTATCACATAGATACAGTGAACAATAACAAAGATACAGTAAAACTTGACTTCTGTTAAATAAGAAATATGTTGAAAATTGTAAAATGCAGACTGAAAATAAGCTTGCTAGAATGGTGGTAGCTTATCTCTGAGAAGAGATGTGATGGCTACGCTCATTCACAAGAAGATGGGTATAATGAGGCTCTGAAGGCCCTTTTACAATAAACATGAATTTCAAAACCCTAGACATCCAAAAACCTAACCCTAGGAGATGAAGCGCCAAAATTCATGTAGGCCCCGTTGGGGTAAGTTAGTACATCAACTTCCCGGGGTCTTAATGTTTGCATACGATCTTCGTTTAGGGAACCAGATAGCTCGTTGCAAAGATATTGACGATAATATTCATTTAGTAGTCTCAATAAGAGCCTTAGGCTAACATTGAGGTGCCCAATCGTGAAAAAACGTCGTTTAGACCCTCAAAATGGCCCCGGAAGTTTGGGACCCGAAAAACTGCTAAAAATAGTAAGTTTCCAAAAAACTGTTTTGAGCCAGTTGGAAAAGGTGGGTGGACACCAAGATCCTCCTGGATGATTCCTCCCCCTTAGGAAGCAATTTTCTCCATTGTGTTGAGTTCCCCCATCAGATGAGGAATTTTTTGTTGAATTTGGCCCCGTGTGAGCCACTTTCCTTGGTGCAAGAGTTGTCCTGCTTTGACAAATCGATAAAGTTGGATCCTCTGCTGGCGAGTGCCCTTGACCTGTTTGTCCATGATTTGATCAGTGGATTCTTGTTCCATGCATTCAGATTTGACCTTTTTTGGTGTCAATTGTTTTATTATCTCCGAGGTGTCCAATAATGGTGGAAAATAAGGTCGAATGATGTCCACATTGAACATTGGGTGCAAGCCAAGGAAGGGGGGAAGGTTGAGCTCAAAATAATTTTCACCCACATCCTTGGTGATGGTGTAACGTCCATAACGGAGTGGATGAAGCTTCCAATTAGGCCCTGTAAGGCATTCTTTCTTCAAATGCAACCAAACATTGTTTTCCACCTAAAACTGGTGTGGCACCCGGTGTTGATCATGGTGCTGCTTGTACTTGGCATTGGACTTCTGTAAAATATCATGAACCTGTTGGCGGATGTATTGCATTTGTTCAATGAACTGGGTGGCTTTGTCAGCTTCATTTGGAGCATGCGGCGAGTCTTCCTGGGTGGCCACAAGGGGTAGTGCAACATCCATGGGACACAATGGTTGAAATCCAAACCCCACCTGAAAGGCGTTGTGGTTGATTGAGCTATGTATGGATCTATTGTAGTTGTGTTGAACACAGGGAAGACTCTCATCCCAGGTGCGGGGGTGCTTGGAATTGTATATGCACAGGATGTGCATGATCATTCGGTTGGTGACCTCGATTTAGCCATCCATCTGTGGGTGGAAGGCAGTGGATTTGGTGAGCTTCGTATCCAGTAGTGACTAGAGGCTTGACCAGAATGTGCTGATGAAACAACTGTCCCAATCTGAGATAATGGATTATGGGATCCCAAAGTGTACCCACACTTGTTCAAAGAAGAGATTGGTAGTGGCATCTGTTGTGATTCTCTTCTTGCAGGCGGCCATAATTGCCATCTTGAACAAGCGATCAACAACCACAAAAAAACAATCATTTCCCTGCTTGGTGGAAAGAAGGCCCGACATGTAGTCCATTGCAATGGATTCCCAGGTCTTATCGGGAGTAGGTAGAGGAGTGTACATGCATTCTTTCTTTGTGGTCGGTTTGGAAATAGTGCATGCAGTGCAACACCATATATACTTGCTGACATCCTATGAAATTTTCGACCAGTAGAAATGTCGTTGTAGCACTGCAACTATATTTTCCACATTGAAGTGTCCTGCCATCCGAGTGTAGTGGGCTTCCCAAATCAGCTTCGCTCACTCGCTTGATGGAACGCAGAGATGTATCAGATGGCACAATATCCCATACTGAAGATGGAAATTAGTGACAGTTGTGTTTACGCCCAACATCTGGTAGGTGTTGGCAAAGTCAGGATCTGTCCCATAGAGGTGGGGGCATCCAGAGGTATCGTGGTCACAAGAGACTAGCACTGTGGTGAGTGTCGAGACTGGAGATTGGATGAGCCAATCAAATACTAGGTTGGTACTTCCTATTTTATACTTGATGTTGAGGTGGAACTACTGCAAATATGTGGACTACTTCTGATGGAGGTCATTATGAAATTTTCCTTGTGTTTGTATGAACTACAACGGCTTATGATCAGTGTGGATGACTGTTTCCTTCCCGAGAATGTAATTCCTCCACTAGGGACATGCTTGCACAATGGAGTACATTTATTTATCGTGAGTAGGGTACTTACAGATGACATCTGATAATGTCTCACTATGATAGACCATGGGGTGGTCGTGTTGAGTGAGGACTGTGCCCACAGCATAATCTGAAGCATCTGTCTCGATCTTAAAGGTTGTTGAAGTTCAAGTAATGAAAGCACTTGGGTTGAGCACAAGTGCTCCATCAAATCATCGAATCTATTTTGTTGGGATAGGCCCCACACAAATTTTTCCTTACCACCACCCATGGTTATTTGGCTGAGGGCCCATGCAATATGGGAGAATCCCAACATGAACTTGCAATAGAAATTGGCAAGGCCTAAGAAGCTATAAAGCTCAATGAGCATGGTTGGCGTCGGCTAGTCACAAATGACTTGGATCTTGGTCGAATCAACATGCATGCACCATGCGCATCAACAATGTAGCCTAGGTACTGGACCCTATCCATGCTGAAGGAGAATTTTTCCAAGTTGGCATATAACTTCTGTTGCTGCAGAGTGTGCATAACCTACTGAATATGTTGCAAGTGTTCTTCCCCAAGTCTTGTTGTAGATGAGGATGTCATTCAGATGTACCACCACAAAATAATTAGTGAAAGGCTGTAAGATATTGTCCATCATCCTCGTGAAAGTTGTTGGGGCATTTGTCAAACCAAAGGGCATGACTAGCCATTCAAAAATACCTTCTTTTGAATTGAAGGCAATTTTCCATACATCTGTCTGCTCTATTAGGACCTGATGGTAGTCGAACTTTATATCAATCTTTCTGAAGTATTTGGCCCCCTTGAACTGATCAAGGAGATCGTCAATTTGAAGAATCAGGTACCAGTTCCTGATTGTGATTTTATTTAGGGCTCGATAATCAATGTAGAGTCTCCAGGTCCTGTCTTTCTTCTGCACTAGCACAATTGGGCTTCCAGAAGTTGATGAGTTGGGTCGGTTGTGCCCTTTGTAGAATAGTTCTTGGATCTGACGATTGATCTCCTCATTTTATAGCAAAGAGCGGCGATATATTGGCCCATTGGGTAGTGGTGCGTCGAGGGTCAGATCGATGGGATGCTTGACCTGACAGTACAGAGGTATCCCAGCAGGTGATGAGAATATGTGTTTGTATTCTTGCAAGACCTTATCCACTTGCTTCTGCTGCGTGGAGAGGTCGGCCGCAGAGGCCATGGATGTGGCTGCAAACTTTTTCTCACTCTGAGAGCGAATCATGAAGAAGACAAACTTCTCGGTCTGAGAAATGACCTTCCTATATTGCTTGGCATAGATCAAGGAAATAACACTAGGTGGGACTGCCTTGGGTATCCTGTACAATTTCCTATTCAAATTAATAATAACATTGTGAGGCCTAAACTCATATGCATCACGACGTTTCCATAAATAAGTTTGGCCCAAAAGAACATCACAAAATTCAAGGGGCGCAACATCGCACAATACCTCATATTTGAATGGCTTGATGTCATATGACAGGCGACATTGTTGGTTGAGGTGAAGATCACTTCCTTGATGGAGCCATCCGATGGTGTAGGGTTGCGGGTGTGGCGTTGTCATCAGGGCTAGCCACTTGACAACCTCTACCGAGATGAGGTACTTTTGTCTACCACTATCAACGGTGAAGTGCAGTGAAATGCCTTTCACCCACATCTATGAATGAAAGAGGCGCTCGCCTTCCTCTATCTCATAAGGTTCACCGAGCTGGATCTTGGTGGTAGAAACGGTGGCACTAGGCTCCATGTCAATGATCTGTCTCCCCTTTTTTTGTTCTAACTTAGATTCAGAACCCGCATCTAATTCAAAGGCTTTTACCTCAACCACCAATGACTACTTTGAGTGGCAATCAACAATTTTATGCCAGTGGCTCTTATGGAAGTCGCACCACATCCCGGTATCTTTCTTGGTCTTCCCATTGTCCTTATTTACTTGCGGTTTGGAATGGTTTTCTTGAGGTTGCCCATATTTTCTCTATCCTTTTTTCTACAGGTTGGGGCTGCCCTTTCTTTGCTTCTGTTGTGAGGGGTTCCTAGACCCAAATTGTCGCGTATTTTGTTTAAGCTTCTACTCGATTTTGACAGCATATCGATAGGCCGCGCCCAAGGATGAGATGTCGAAAAACTCCATTTCTGTCTATATGTATCTATGCAAACCACTGTGGTACTTTAGCACCAAATGTCACTTAGAATATTTGATACCTAGCTTGGTGAGCTAGGTATGGAAGACATTGGTGAACTCTAGCATTGTTTGGTCTCTTTCCCGCCGCAGTGTGGTCCATCTTGTATACAAGTCATCATAAATTCCAATAGGGTAGTATTGTTCCTTAATAACATCCTTGAAGGAATCCAAAGTGGGTGAAACTGCAAATAATGTGGATCCCTCTATTTCCTTTTTCTCAAAGAAAGTCTTCCACCAATCTTTGACATGGGGGATGACCTTGAGGAGCGCAAATGTAATATTTTCTCTATCGAAAAAGTTGTGGACATAAAAATATCCTTCTAGAAGGTTTAACCATTTATCTACAACATCCACATCTATTTGACCTTCAAATATAGGAATATCAAAATTGATATGTACCTTGAAGGGGGTGGCACCTCCACTTGAGGTGGATGCGTTGTTTGTCGGTAGTAGTCGAAGGATTTGTGCAAAGTTGTCCATCATCTCATTCCTCTGTCGCTCAAGAGCTTCCTCGAGAAACATTTTGAAAGGATCTTATGTCCTGTCGTCTTTATTTTTTCCCACCATGGACGGTTTCTTGAGCATGCGAGAGCAAATTTCCATAAGAGAAACAAGCTCGAGACCCAACTCTCTATACCCTGACCACGTCGGGGACATGCATTAAAAAACGACAAGGAGCATACCGCTCTAATACCATTGATCCATATTTATGAGCGGAATGAAATGAAACCATAGATTTATAATGTTAACACAGAGACACAGTGAACAATAACAAAGATATAGTAAAACTTGACTTTTATTCAATAAGAAATATGTTGAAAACTGTAAAATGCAGATTGAAAACAAGCTTGCTAGAATGGTGGTAGCTTATCTTTGAGAAAAGATGTGACAATGACGCTTATTTGCAAGAAGATGAGTACATTGAGGCTCTGAAGGCCTTTTTACAATAAAATTGAATGCCAAAAACCTATACATCCAAAAACCTAACCCTAGGAGATGAAGCGCCAAAATTCATGTGGGCCCCATTGGGGTAAGTTAGTACATCAACTTCCCGGGGTCGTAACTTTTGCATATGATCTCCATTTAAGGTGCACGATAGCTCGTTGGAAAGGTCTTTACGAAGAGATTCATTTAGGGGGCTCAATCAAAGGCATTGGCTATCTTTGACATGCTCGATAGTGAAAAAACATTGTTTAGGCCCTCAAAATGGCTTTGAAAGTTTGGGACCTGAAAAATTGCTAAAAATAGTAAGTTGCCAAAAAATTGTTTTGAGCCAGTTGGAAAAGGTGGGTGGCCACTAAGATCCTCCTGGATCAATCCTCACCCCTTAGGAATCAATAGGATTCATTTTTTTGAGTTCCCCCATCATATGAGTAAATTTCAACTGAATTTGGCCCCGGGTGAGCCACTTGCCTTGGTGCAAGAGCTGCCCTGCTTTGACAACCTGATAAAGTTGGATCCTCTGCTGGCGAATGCCCTTGACCTATGTGTCCACAATATGATTAGTGGATTCATGTTCCATTTAGTCAGGGTTGAGCTTTGTTGGTGTCAATTGTTCTGTTATCTGTGAGGTGTCCAATAATGGTGGAAAATAGGGTCCAAGGAGGTCCACATTGAATATAGGTGCAAGCCAAGGAAGCGGGGAAGGTTGAGCTCAAAAGAATTGTCACCCACAACCTTGGTGATGGTGTAAGGTCCATAATGGAGTGGACGAAGATTTCAATGAGGCCCTATAAGGCATTCTTTCTACAAGTGCAACCAAACTTTGTATTCCACCTAAAACTGGTGTGGCACACAATGTTGATCGGGACGTTGCTTGTACTTGGCATTGGACTTCTATAAAATATCTTGAACCTGTTGGAAGATGTGTTGGATCCACTTAATGAACCGGGTGGCTTTGTCATCTTCATTTGGATCATGCGATGATTCTACTTTGGTGGCTGCAAGGGGTAGTGCAACATCCACGGGACCCAATAGTTGAAATCCCAACCCCACCTAAAAGGGGTTGTGGCCGGTTGAGCTATGTATGGCTTTGATGTAGTTGTTTTGAACATAAGGAATACTCTCATCTCAGGTGTGGGGGTGCTTGAAATTATAGATGCGCAGATTGTGCATGATCGTTCGGTTGACGACTTCAGTTTGGCCATCCTTCTGGGGATGGAAAGCAGTGGACTTGGTGAGCTTGGTGGTCAGTAGTGACTAGAGGCTCGATCAGAATGTGTTGAGGAACTGACTGTCTCGATCTGAGATAATGGTTTGTGGGATCCCAAAGTGTACCCACACTCGTTCAAAGAAGAGCTTGGCAGTGGCCTCTACTATGATGCTCTTCTTGCAGGTGGCCATAATCGCCATCTTGGAAAAGCGATCAACAACCACAAAAACACAGTCATTTCCCTACTTGGTGGATGGAAGGCCCGACATGTAGTCCATTGAGATGGATTCCCAGGGCATGTTAGGTGTAGGAAGAGGAGTGTGCATGCCTTGTTTCTTAGTGGTTGGTTTGGCAATAACATGGGCAGTGCAGGACCATATATACTTGCTGACATCTTGTCGAAGTTTCGGCCAATAGAAATGTCGTTGCAACAATGCCACTGTCTTTTCCATGCTGAAGTGTCCTGCCATCCGACTGTAGTGGGATTCCCAAATCATCTTTGCTCGCTCTCTTGATGGAATGCAAAGATGGCCCAGATGGCACAACAACCCGTCCTGAAGATGGAAATCAGTGACAGTTGTGTTTGCGCCCTACATCTGGTAGGTGTTGGAGAAGCCAAGATTTGTCTCATAAAGGTGGGGCCATCCGAAGGTCTCATGGCCGCAAGGATCTAGCACTGTGGTGAGTGCCACAACTAGAGGTCGGCTGAGGAAATCAATGACTAGGTTGGTGCTTCCTATTTTATACTTGATGTTGAGGTGGAACTGATGCAAATATCTGGACCACTTATGATGGTGGTCATTATGCAATTTGCCTTGTGTCTGCATGAACTGCATCGACTTATGATCAATGTGGATGATTGTTTCCTTCCTGAGAATGTAATTCCTCCATTGACGTCAGACTTGCACAATGGAGTACGTTTCTTTGTCGTAAGTAGGGTACTTACAGAAAACATTTGATAGTGTCTCACTATGATATGCCATGGGGTGGTTGTGCTTAGTGAGGATTGTGCCCACAACATAGTCTGAAGCATCTGTCTCGATCTCAAAGGGTTGTTTCATGTCAGGTAATGAAAGCACTAGGGTAGAGCACAATCACTGCTTCAAATCATTGAACACTTTATTTTGGGACATTCCCCACACAAATTTTTCCTTACCACCACCCATGGTTATTTGGATGAGGGCCCGTGCAATATGGGAGAATACCAACACGAACTTGTGATAGAAATTGGCAAGGCCTAAGAAGCTCTGAAGCTCAGTGAGCATGGTTGGGGTTGGTCAGTCACGTATGACTTGGATCTTGGCCAGATCAACATGCACACCATATGCATCAACAATGTAGCCTAGGTACTGGACCCTGTCCATGCCAAAAGAGCATTTTTCCAAGTTGGCATATAGCTTGTGCTGCCGCAGAGTGTGCAAAACCTACTGAATATGCTGCAAGTGTTCTACCCAAGTCTTGTTATAGATGAGGATGTCATCTAGATACACCACCACATAATAATTAGTGAAAAGACACAATATATTGTCCATCATCCTCATGAAAGTTGTTGGGGTATTTGTCAAACCAAAGGGCATGACTAGCCATTCAAAAAGACCTTCTTTTGACTTGAAGGTCGTTTTTCATACATTTTTCTGCTGTATTGGGACCTGATGGTAGCCAAACTTCATATCAATCTTACTGAATTATTCCCCCCCCTTGAGGTGATCAAGGAGATCGTCGATTCGTGGAATCGGGTATCAGTTCCTAACTGTGATTTTATTTAGGTCCGATAATCAATGCAGAGTCTCAAAGTATTGTCTTTCTTCTGCACCAACACAATTGGGCTTCCACAAGGTGATGAGCTAGGACAAATGTTCCCTTTATGGAGCAGTTCTTGGATCTGACGCTTGATCTCCTTATTTTCTAGTAGAGAGAAGCAATAGATTGGCCCATTGGGTAGCAGTGCGTTGGGGGTCAGATCGATGGGATGCTTGACCTAATAGTGCAGAGGTACCCCAGTAGGTGATGAGAAGATGTCTTTGTATTCTTTCACGACCTTATCCACTTGGTTTTGTTGCGTGGAGAGGTTGGTCATAGAGGCCATGGATGTGGTTGCAACCTTTCACTCACTCTAAGAGAGAATCACGAAGAAGACAAACTTCTTGTTCTGAGAAATGACCTTCCTTCATTGCTTGGCAGAGATCAGGGAAATAACACTAGGTGGAACTACCTTGGGTATCCTATACAATTTCCTGTTCAAAGTAATAATAACACTGCGAGGCCTAGACTCATATACAACACGACGTTTCCATAAATAAGGTTGTCCCAAAAGAACATCACAAACTTCAAGGGGAGCAAGATCACACATTACCTCATCTTTGAATGGCTTGATGTCGTATAATAGACGACATTGTTGGCTAACGTGAAGATCGCTTCCTTGATGGAACCATCCGATGGTGTAGGGCTGCGGGTGCGGCGTTTTTGGTAGGGCTAGCCACTTGATGACCTCTACTGAGATGAGGTTCTTTTGTCTACCGCTATCAACGATGAAGTGCAACGAAGTGCCTTTCACCCACATATATCAATTAAATAGGCGCTCACCTTCCTCTGGCTCATCAGGTTCACCGAGTTGGATCTTTGTGGTAGAAACGGTGGCACTGGGTTCCGCGTCAATGATCCATCTACCCTTTTCTGGTTCTGACTCAAAGTTGGAACCCACATCTAATTCAGATGCTTTTACCTCAGCCACTAATGACTGCTTTGAGCGACAATCAACAATGTTATGCCGGGGGCTCTTATGGAAGTCGCACCACTTCCCGATATCTTTCTTCATCTTCCCATTGTCCTTCTTTGCTTGAATCTTGGACTGGTTGTCCTGAGGTTTCCCATATTTTCTCTATCCTTTGTTCTGCGGGTTGGGGTTTCCCTTGCCTTGCTTCTGCTGTGAGGGATTCCCAGACCCAAACTATCGCATCTTTTGCTTAATCTTTTGCTCGATTTTGACGACATATCGATAGGCCGTGCCCAAGGATGAGATGTCCAAAAACTCCATTTTTGTCTGGATGTATCTATGCAGACCGCCGCGGTACTTGAGCACCAGAAGTCACTCAGAATCTTTGATAACCAGCTTGGTGCGAAAGGTATGGAAGACATTGGTGAACTCTGGAATTGTTTGGTATCTTTCCTGTCGCAGTGTAGTCCATCTTGTTTACAAGTCGTCATAACTTCCAACAGGGTAGTATTGTTCCTTAATAATATCCTTGAAGGAACCCAAAGTGGGTGAAAATGAAAATAATGTGGATCCCTCTATTTCCTTTTTCTCACATAAAGTCTCCCACCAATCTTTGACATGGTGGATGGCTTGGAGGAGATAAATGTGATCTTTTCTCTATCGGAAAAGTTGTGGACAGAAAAATACCCTTCTAGAATGTTTAACTATTTATCTACGACATCCACGTATATTTGATCTTCAAATATAGGAATATAAAAATTGATTTGTACCTTGAAGTGGGCGATGCCTCCGCTTGAGGTGGATGCATCGCTTGTCGATAGCTGTCGAAGGATTTGTGCAAAGTTGTCCATCATCTTGTTCATCTGTCGCTTAAGGGCTTCCTCGAGAATTTTTTTGAAAGGATCTCCTGCCCCGTCATCTCTCTTTTCACTCGCCATGGACGGTTTCTTGGGAGTGAGAGAGAAGTTTTCCTCAAGAGAAACAATCTTGAGACCCAACTCTCTATATCATGACCACGTTGGGGTCTTGCATTAAAAAACGACAAGGAGCAGACCGCTCTGATACCACTGATCCATATTTATGAGTGGAATGAAATGAAACCACATATTTATAATATTAACACAGAGACATAGTGAACAATAATAGAGATACAATAAAACTTGACTTCTATTAAATAAGAAATATGTTGAAAACTGTAAAATGCAGACTAAAAAAAAGCTTACTAGAATGGTGGCAACTTATCTCTGAGAAGAGATGTGACGGCTACGCTCATTCGCAAGAAGATGAGTACAATGAGGCTCTGAAGGCCTTTTTACAATAAACATGAATTCCAAAACCCTAGACATCCAAAAACCTAACCCTAGGAGATGAAGCGCCAAAAGTCATGTGTGCCATGTTGGGGTAAGTTAGTACATCAACTTCCCGAGGTCGTAACTTTTGCATACGATCTATGTTTAGGGCGCATGATAGCTCATTGGAAAGGTATTTAAAAGGAGATTCATTTAGGGGGCTCAATCTAATCCTTTAGCTATCATTGAGTTGCCCGATCGTGAAAAACCGTCGTTTAGGCCCTCAAAATGGCCTCGAAAATTTGGGATCCGAAAAACTGCTAAAAATAGTGAGTGGCCAAAAAACTGTTTTGAGCAAGTTAGAAAAGGTGGGTGGCCACTGAGATCCTCTTGGATCATGCATCCAATAGTTCCTCCAAGTTAACCGAAATATTTTTCATGCTTTCACATAGCTTGTACAAGCTATTGCGTGCAATTATTACTTTCCAATTCATGGATTCATCACTAGTAATTGTTGTTTGCTCTCCTTTCTCTGCGAGGACCTGGAGAGATCTTTTGGCCATTTGGACAGTAAGTTCAGTTCTAGCTTGGAACTTGTTAATGGGAAGATCCAAGCCCAACCACCTTAGCAATTCTTTCAAACCCTGGAATAGTTTGTTGGCTTGTTTACTCACCAATACGGCTTTAGGGTCCGAATTTTCCACTAGCTCTGTGATTTTCCAGGCTTCGCAACATGCATGTATGTAGTCATTCACGATATCGGTGGGAGGACCAACAAAGGAATCACCAGAACCTCGATAGAATGGAGAGAGATCGATGACAATGGTTAGCAGGGAAACTACCATCATCTTTGAAGAGCTCTTCCCCACGTTGAAATCCAGATAGTCCCCTCGAAACTCTTTTGGTTGATGCCCTATTCACTCCACTGTTGTGCACTGCCCACCCACATCCACAATCAAATCACCCAACCGCTTCACACTGACCACCCGCATTCACAATCAGATCCCTCAACCACCTTCTCATATATCCTTATTGGTGCAGAGGGGAAGGGACAATGCAAATAGGGATGCGACACTGTTGAATTTTCACTATGCTAGGCTCAAGCATGAGGTTTCATTTTATCATTTACTTGAACCATAAAAAAATGCAACTACACCATTCACAAGTGTTGCAATAACCAAGATCACAAAAAGAAGTACCATGCACAAGAACACAAGAAATATCCTGGGAAACCCTTCTACTCAAGGGAAGAAAACCCAACAATCCTTTGCTATATTCTCAAGAGAAGATCCCCCAACCATAAAACCCTAATGCACACAAGAGGGTGCTCTACTACCTTGAAACTTGTGCCCAAGAGAGGTGCTCACTTCAAACCTAAAATGTACTTGTTGAAATTCTGAAATGTCAAGTGACAAGTGTGTGAGTGTGTGAGTGTGTTTCCTCAATGGGGAAATCACCTCTATTTATACTAGACCTAGACATAGTAAAAGTTGTGTCTATTGGCACAACATGGACGACCTCAATAAATCAGAAAATAATTAATTATAACAATAAACATTAATTATCTTTCACATATGGTGGGGCCGACTTGTACCCTTTACACCACAATTAGGGTTACAAGTAAATCTTACACTTAGACAATATAACAAGGGATCCACACGTCCACTAGTGCTCAACCAGTAGGGACACGTCCACCTGTGCTCAACCATAGGGACGTCATACTCAATAGAATCATATGGAGTACCACATCGTCTCAACTCTCACACAGATGAGAATGATACACCCATCACATGGGCACACCCAACCACTGGGGGACGACTCAACTCTCCAGAGGAGAACGATGACCCAACCACTGGGGGATGACTCAATTCTCACATAGAGGAGAATGATGCCCCATCACGTGGGTATGCCCAACACTGGGCTCCCTCTTAGGTCGACTCAACTCAGTCTCAGAGGAGAACGTATCTTGGAGGATGTCTCATGATGTTGCAATCATCAACACTCCCTCTCAGCTAGGGAGGCATTCTCCACCAGGCCAAGTCTCTCATGGAAGTACTCGAACTTCATCCTGCCAAGTGGTTTGGTGAAGATATATGCAATCTGCTCATGTATAGGAAGGTACTGCATGTGTACTGCTTTCCTCTGCACCATGTCTCTGGTATAATGATATTTTATCTCAACGTGTTTCAATTTATCGTGAAACACAGGATTCTCAGAGAGCTTCACACAACTCTAGTTATCACAATGAATAATGGTAGAATCCATCTCATGATGAAATAAATTTGTTAGGATATTGCGAAGCCACACTACTTCATGGACTTCCACACTCGACACTATATACTCTGCTTCTATGATACTCAAAGCCACAGAGCTCTGTTTCTTGCTGCACCAGGAAACCATGGCAGACCCCAAGGTAAAACAACAACCGAATGTGCTCTTCTGGTCCACTACGCTCCCTGCCCAATCTGCATCGGCATATCCCTGCAATCTCATGTCTACACTGGAGGGATATCTCAGGCCATATCCAAATGTGCCTCGTAGATATCTCAATACATGCTTTGCTGCTATCCAATGAGTCTGTCTCGGTCATGTATCACGAATCCCTTTGGCTTCTCGATGTAATCTTATTCTTCAATCTCACCATTGAGAAAGGTTGTCTTTACATCCATCTAATGTAGTCAGTGTAATGATAGTACAAATGGAAGTGTATCGGGCCACATGAGAAAATGTCTCTTCATAATCAATTCCCTCCACCTGTGAGAATCCTCTGGCTACAAATCTTTCTTTGTACTTCTCGACACTTCCATCAGTTGCATGCTTGATCTTATAGATCCACTTGGAAGTCACTACAGACTTCCCTTCAGGTCTCAGAACAATATCCCACACATCATTCTTCCTGATGGACTGATACTCTTCTGTCATGGCATCTTACCATACCTGTTGACCTGCTGCTTCTCCATGACAAGAAGGGTTGGTATCAATGATGTGGCTCATGGATGAAACATAGCTCGAAAATATCTTTGGTCTCTTGCTCTCTCTTAATGTGCCTTGAGGAGTTGCATGTCCCTCTGCCTCTTGCAGAGTTTGTCGAGCCTATGCAGGCCTTTTATGGCCTACTGCAATGTCTCTTGGAACATCAACTGGAGCAAATGGATCAACTGGATCAACTCGATCGACTGGAACAATGGATGTCTCCCTATGAACTATTGAGGGGGAAGAAGGTATTGTCTCCCTGTTAATCTCCATATGAGATTCTCTGGATCTTCGAAAGGCTATCTCTTCCTCAAATATGACATCTCTGCTTACCTCAATCGGTCTCTGTCCATGGATGTAGATCTGATATGCCTTCGAAGATTCATTATATCCCACAAATGTACCCTTTCTCCCTGAAGGGTCTAGCTTGGACCTCTTCTCCTTGGGTACATGAAAGTATACTTGACATCCAAATATCATGAAGTGTCCAACCTTAGGCTTCACTCTGGTGAAGGCTTCTTCGGGAGTCATATTCTTCAAAATCTGGTGAGGACTCTTGTTCTAAATATATATTGTTGTCATGGATGCTTCTGCCCACATAATCATAGGTAGATTCTGATCATGTATCATTTCTTTGGTTGCTTCAATGATGGTTCTGTTCTTCCTCTCTGCAACCCCATTTTGCTGAGGGTTGTAAGGGACTGTGTACTCCCTCTTGATCCATGCCTTAATACATAAATCACTGAAATCCTTGGAGGTGTATTCTCCTCCATTATCTAATCTTAGTACCTTGATCTTCCTTCTGGTCAGGTTCTCAACTTGAGCTTTGAATTCTTGAAATCTTGCAAGGACTCCATCCTTGGTCTTCAAGAAATAAATCCATGTTTTCTGAGAGTGATCATCTATGAAGAGCACATAGTACAAATATCCATTCAAGGAGGCAACAATAATTGGTCCACACACATCTAAATGTATCAAGTCCAAGATTTCCTTGGATTTGTTGTCACTGCTCAAGAAGGACCCCTTGACATTCTTGTCAAGAGCACAACCTTTGCAAACACCTTTATGTTGAACCTGTATTTCTGGAAGGCATGTTACCATCTTCCCTAGAGCTAGAAGGGTTATATAATGAATGTGAGCAAGTCTCCTATGCCATAGCTCACTCAAGATGATAGTATCATGTAACAGGGCCTGGACTGGTCAGACAATCAACCTGTATAAGTTGTTTTCTCGAACACCAATTACTCAGGCATAATTCATATGTGAGTCCTTGTGCCATGCAAGCACTTTTCCTTCAGAAAAGGTAACCTTGTAGCCTTTATCCTCTAAGGCATAAATGGAGACAAGGTTCCTTTTCATCCCAGGTACATATAGTACCTCACTCAACTGAAGAGGTATGTCAGAATCTAGTTGGAAAGTAGAAGTTCCAACCCCTTTCATATTATATCTGGAATTGTCTCCAAGTACAACATGTAGACTAGTCTCTTTCTCAACAAGATCTGTCAGAGGATCTCTATATTTGGTCATGTGCCTAGAGGCACCAATGTCAATTAACCAAATATCATTATCAGTAGGAACCGTACCTGAGAGTGTTGAAATGAATAAGAAGGCTTCTTCTTTGATGTCTTCATCTCTCTGAAGTCTTGACTTCCAGAAACTGAAGTTGCTTGATCCATCAAGCCTATCTTCCACCATAGTTTTGTTCATCATATTTTTCATATTCTTCACAAACCCTTACCAACTGGGCTAAGAAACCTAACAGCTAGGCTAGGCTAGCAATCTTGGGTTTTGTTCGGCTTATGACTACCAACAATAAGCCTTGAAAGTCAGAAGAACACCGATGAGCTGAAAAGCTCCTTCAATGAGCTGCAGAAATCTTAAAACTGAAATTTCTGCAGAAAATTGCGAAACCCTAGAAACCCTAGGGCCAAAAATCCAAAATGCTCGAAAATGCAATCTGAGAGTTGCTGGAGGTGCGTTGAGGGAGGCCGTACACCCCTATGCAATTTTTAGCCCCAACGTTTCAATAGAACATGCCAAAACACTCAAAAGGGAGAGGGTCGTACGATTTTCTCGAAACCCTAGGAGGGCCATACAAATTTCAGAAAAGAGGACGATTGGCTTTGTAGGCTTGTGCAATGGCTTCTTCAAGACCTATGCTCTGATACCATGTTGAATTTTCACTATGCTAGGCTCAAGCATGAGGTTTATTTCACTTTAACATTTACTTGAACCATAAACAAATGCAGCGACACCATTCACAAGTGCTGCAATAACCAAGATCACAAAAAGAAGTACCATGCACAAGAACACAAAAAATATCCTGGGAAACCCTTCTACTCAAGGGAAGAAAACCCAACAATCCTTTGCTATACTCTCAAGAGAAGAACCCCCAACCATAAAACCCTAATGCACACAAGAGGGTGCTCTACTACCTTGAAACTTGTGCCCAAGAGAGGTGCTCACTTCAAACCTAAAATGTACTTGCTGAAATTACGAAATGTCAAGTGACAAGTGTGTGAGTGTGTTTCCTCAATGGGGAAATCACCTCTATTTATACTAGACCTAGACACAGTAAAAGTTGTGTCTATTGGCACAACATGGTCAACCTCAATAACTCAAAAAATAATTAATTATAACAATAAACATTAATTATCTTTCACATATGGTGGGGTTGACTTGTACCCTTTACATCACAATTAGGGTTACAAGTAAATCTTACACTTAGACAATATAATAAGGGATCCACACATCCACTAGTGCTCAACCACTAGGGACACGTCCACCTGTGCTCAACCACATGGACGTCATACTCAACAGAATCATCTGGAGTACCACATCGTCTAAATTCTCACACAAAGGAGAACGATACAC
>SNQJ01S0144988.1:0-15726 GCA_010110895.2 Picea sitchensis
CCTACAATGTGTGTTGCCAAAGAATGAGTCCTTAGCAATATCAGCAGCATAACAGTATGAAGAATTCCTTGAGAAAATGGTGGTCATTCATGGCTTTTTATAGCCAAGCATTGGGTTATTATGTGGCCTCTTTTGAATGTGAAAAGGGGCTCTTTAGGGCACAATTAGGTCTCTGACCAGCCCACCATGAAGATTGAGCTCGGATTTGGTGTCAAATCGACTTGGGAGCCGATCCATTAGTGGTTGGGAAGCTGACCAGTTTCAATAAATGTGCCGTTTAGTAGGCGCGCGGGTTTTTCGCCCAACATCCGCGCCTTATGCACCTATGCGCACGTTGTACGATACTGTAACGCGCATATGCGTGCGCGCCCAGATAATGTATAGTGCCCTTCAAATTTTTGGTAATTTGCATAGTTTTTTTACCCTTTTGCAATGCTGTGGAATTAATCCTGTGCCATGAATGACTCTTTCTGTTTTGACGATGCGGAGTTCTTGTCGCCACGTGCGGACGAAATTTCAGTGATAACAACAATATAAAAACATTATCTATAGGTATGTAAATTTCAGTCAAGGATATGGAAATTTTAATATCGCAAGGGACATATACAGGGATGTAATGCATTCATCAAATCGTTATCATCATAATCATTGTCATCATATCAATACTAGATATATCGCAATCATTAAATCACTATCATTATAATGATAGCAAGGGATATAAAACAATCATTAAATTGTTGTCAATATGGTAAAAACTTGTGGTCTTTTGAAAGTCTTCGCTGAATTAATTCGATACGTTGTTGCTATCTAAAAGAGGTATGGTATCGCATTCTTGTAAATACCTACAAAAGCTAAGTTAACTGGGTATTCAAACACAGAGCTTATTACTACTATCCCCCAAAATGCTAACATTAAAATGAGGACGTTGTCTGACATGTATTCAATTCCTTGTCAGTGTAATTGCTAATTCAAATGCTTACTTTAATTATAAATTGTTGTCCATCGAAAATAAATTTATTGTCATTTAAATACAATCGTTTCCATCTAGCATCACAATGAATCGTTGTCCTTTAACCTCAAATACAATTGCTACCTAATAATAATGGCTTCCAACCACAATCATATAGAAACTCCTGCACTAATCAATTAATATGCTAACACTCCATAACACAGTTTTCCATTACAACATCGACACAACAACTACACACAACTAAATATAGTCACAAAAACACAGTGGTTACACAGCCACCAATGCAACCGTAAAATTCGTCGTGCATTGACCAGACTATTGATGGATAAACTATAAAATTGTTGTCTATTACAGACAGGTGTCTAACCATAATCATTTAGGGGAAGGCTATGTGGAAGATGGGTAAATCGCCCCAAAACGTGGAGGGAAAGGTTATTTATTAAAAAATCCAAGAAAAATGCAGATACATATCCGATTCGCAGACCTGAGAGATGCACAAAATTGCTAATACTACCCAGTCATATAATGGATAAAATTTACCCAACCCACTACACAGGAAAACAAAACAACCAATCGTTGTTATTCACAGCATCATTTCAATAAAATCGTTGTTCAAAAATAAAGGAAACTTTGTCACAACGCACGCTTTGCTATCCATGAAATTGTGGGGTCATTGTTTACAAATAAGAGATAGTTTCCCATTAACACCAGATGCTACTATGTAAAAAACATGTAGGGTTAATGTTTTCTAGAGAGTAGATAACGCTGGAAAAACGTAATCAAAGGCAACTAGGTTTCATAGGTAAACTCGTGGCACAGAGGGTGAGAAAATACAATAAGCTGGCACAGAGGATGTGAAATCGCAGAGGTAGAAACGTTGCCCAGTCAAGGTAAGAATGCGCTGAGTTGATCATAAGAGAACGTGTTCAACAATGGGTAAATTCGTTGCCCAATCCAGGTAAGGTTCACGCTGAGAGATAAAAAGGAAAACACACAAAATAAAATGAAAACATTTATGACCATAAAAGTGCAGTCAAAGATAAATCTGCATTCCAATTCGCTATAAAAATTCACAGTCAACCTGTAAGTGGCTATATAAAGTTGCAATCAAAAGTAAATGGATTTACTCAGTTCACAGTCAATAATAGGTAAAAAGAGGGTTGTCAATAATCATTTACTGTCAAAAATTTCAATTGCAGCCACCAATAGCTAAAAACAATGTCATCAAACAAGGGTAACTGTCAAATAATGAGTTAATCATAGTCAGATTAATTTAAAATGAAACACAGTCATTCAAGTGGACAATGCTAAGATTCTTCCATTCAAGAGCTGGGAACTGATAAGAAAACAACAGAGAATGAAATACCATCTGAAACACAGATGTGATGTAAAACGCACAAGGTATTGAGTTGATGGCAGAGAGAAAAGATAAACAGTACACAGAGGTATTCAATCACAAGAGGGTGCAAGACAATCATTCAACCTGGAACAACAACAAGGGTAGACAACTGGGAAAAACATCCTTCGCTCATCATCCACGAATAGAAAAGCAAGCAATTAGGATCTATAGGTGTATTAACACCAAAGTGACGGTCGTCGATCCGACTCCTGGCTGACTGCTTAGGCATGGAATGATGATCTATGGATGAGGACGAAAGATAAAGAACAATATTTTCATAATAATCATTAAAACAGCCAGAACAGTCATAGCAGTCAGGGATCAATTGCCAAGGGAATCAACTCAAAGAAGCGAGCATAAAGCTATGGTGAATTTAAGTTCTTGATTAAAAATGAGAAGTAAAAACATTTCTTTACACAATTAAAAGTACATAAATGAAAACGCAAGATCAAAATTAATCTACCATGCCAAAATAAAAGCATGCGTACCATAGCCCAAGGTGACAGCTCTGAGTCGTTGTCCCGCGCGCTCTGTCCAACTCTTGCTTGCCGACCAATGTGACTTCACTAGTACCTCCCAACCAACACTAGGGGTACTCTTCTTTCCCCTTAGACCCCCCCTGAGAAGCAAAGGGGCCACACACACTAAACCAAAGAACAATTATCTTCCAACTCACCTCGCAAGGTCGAGCTACCACTCGTCACCAAGGTGGGTATCCCAACTCCCACAAGATAAGTCATTCAAGTCAAAAATTATGC
This sequence comes from Picea sitchensis, assembly GCA_010110895.2. Lineage (NCBI taxonomy): Eukaryota > Viridiplantae > Streptophyta > Pinopsida > Pinales > Pinaceae > Picea > Picea sitchensis. The sequence goes on from SNQJ01S0144988.1 coordinate 3,128, forward strand.
AACATAATGTTATGCATCCAAGAAGAGATCCATAATCCTCCTCCTCCCTCCTTTATATAGAGCTTCTAAGTGATTTATTTCCCAAATTCCCATTTAATTTATTTTTCAATAATTTAATTCAAAAAAACCTCCCCGTACACATGTCACCCATCCCCTTAGTTGCACCATAAATTAATTTCATTAATTATTTAAATACTCCTATTTCCCTCACCCACCTAAAATCATTCCTAAAATTGCTCCTAGGTGTCCCCATTTTCCCTTACACATTTTAATGACTTACGCCCTTACTAATTTCCTAGTTGAGTTCAATTTAGAAAGTTCTTTAAAGGCAAGATTCCTTAATAAGTTAGTAATTCTTTTTTTCCCTTATGTTTACCTTTTTCTTCATGTTTCCCCATTTTCCCCTTAGCTTCCTAATTATTTTAAGTTTCCCTCTTTTCCCTTTATCTAAAACTCAAATTAGCAAGTGTAGAAAATTACCCTTTCCCCCCTTTTTCTTTTTAATTAATAAATTGTAATTAGCATATGTAACAAACAATCATTTCCCTTTTTATTTTAAATTTAATCCCCCAAAGTAATTTGATTTTATTAAATTAATTGAATTTCTTACCCCCTTCTCGTCACATGTTTACTGAAGATTATTATTATTATTATTTTTACCACAATTATCACTTAGACCTAGATTTTATTTTCCTAGGTTGGGCAACATTTTTATTAGGGAGATTGTTTTTAAATATTTCTTATCACATCATTGTTCTAAGGACATATAAGTTTATTCACTTATTAGTTAACAATGTGACATGCCCTTCAGGATGCACTACGTTCTCCAAGGGGGTCACTCGTCTCATTCTGGTTCCCTTGCGCAACGTGCCCTTCAGGATGCACTATGTGCTCCAAGGGTGCCACTCGTCTCTTTCTATTTTCCTTGCACGACATGCCCTTCAGGACGCACTACGTGGTTCAAGGGTGTCACTTGCCTCTTGAATGACTTGGTAGACATAAAAACCCCCTGGAGTCAATACTCCGTCAGGTGATCTTGTGGGAGACTAAGGGCCTCTATGGAATAAGGCCCCTTATTTATTGCGCGCCCCTTAGAATCATAGTGAGTGACTATCATATTCTTCCCTAATGACATCATGGGTCTTCTTGAACTAGGTAATCGTTAACCTATAGTTTGAGCCACGATGGGAGTGCTAGTAGGTTGTGGTAGGGATTCTGTCCACACCTCTCCCTCAACGTCTCTAGTTATCCTGCGTGACCCCTCTACTCCACATGTGAGTTTGGTCGGTAAGCTATCACCTGCCTGCATCATCAATGAATCATGTCAGAAATAAAATCATTCATCATAACATCTAATCAGATGTGCATATGTCATATCAACTATAATCAAAACCCAATAGTCCACTCCCTGACTCAGTCTGGAGTCCAAGGGGTTTCATCGATGCCTATGCATCGTCGAGGTCCAAAGTCCCGCACACTCAGGAGAATCTAGTCAATAGAACCTATCTATGTAAACACACCAAATAACATATCCAATATGTCTCATAATCATAATCAAATGACCAATAGTATAATTATCTGGATCACTTGCAAGCAAGTGTCCTCGGAGAATAAGTTCTCTCAGTGCACGCAACAGCGGGATGTTACAGAGTGGGATATTGAAGTAGAAGAGATGACGTAGGAGATCATATAGAATCCATACATGAAATAGTACCAATGACAAATCCATATTTAGTGCACTTTCTTTATATTCACATTTCATAATTTTGAAGAAACGATAAAGGAAAATGCCTCACCTTCTAGCTAGTTCTTTCTCATGTAGGACTTCCCGGGATACATCTTTTGTGAAATATGTGGATGGTGTGTTATTTTCTTAGCATCATTCATTTCAATTTTACTTTTTTTCAATATTTTGAGTCTTAATATAGTAATATTAAATCTAAATTTAAATTAAACACCATATAATATTATTGGTATTAGAAAAAAATTTATGCCATTATGCCCAATTCTTGCAATAAACTGTAGGTGACCATTAAATTAAAATGATTATACAAGGAGCCAATGTGATCCAGATTTATAAATGGAACGAAATGAAATACAGTGTTATAAAAAAATGTAACATCCCACTCTTGCAAGCACATGTTATTGACTTATTCTTGAGGACACTTGCGTGGAAGTGATCTGATTATAGTACATGGTTATTATTTCTCTTATGGATTCTTATGATGATGTTGATGGATTATGATTTAATGTTATTTGTTATATGCGTATTGATAGATGCTATTGACTAGTTTTCCCCGAGTGTGCATGACCTTGACAGAGTGTGAATGTCGATGGCATTAATGGACCTCCTTGGACTCTGGATTGAGTCAGGTAGTGGGTTGTATTGGTTTAAGTATTTCATTTATGCATGTGACATATGATCAATTATATTATGATCTTGTATATGGATCGTTGAAAATGTTTTGTTAATGAATGCAGGGAGACAAATGCTTTCTAATATGACTCACATAAGGAGTAAAGGGGACATGCACATAGACCAGATATTGAGGGAGAGGTGTGGCAGAGTCCCTGACACTTCCTACTAGCACTCCCACCATGGCTCGAATTGTAGGTTAACGATTACCTAGTTTGAGAGATCCATAGTGTCGTGAGGGTAGAATGAGACAATCACTCACAAATATTTCTAAGGGGCGTGCAATAAGGAAGGGTCCTTATTCCTTAGAATCCCTTAGTCTCTCACAAGGTCGCCCAAATGGAGTGTTGACTCCAAGGGTTGGACAACTACCCAAACTAGTCAAAGGCGATTGGCACCCTTGGAGCACATAATCAGTCTTCAAGGGAACGTCATGTAATTAAAAATTTGAATCAAAGATGAGTAACACCCTTGGAGCACAGAGTGCATCTTGAAGGGAACGTCGCAGAAACAAAATTTGAGTCAATGAATCTAGGTGGCCTAGAAAACCCTGAGCGAATAATTAACCTTGTAAAATCTTGAGCACAGTTGAATCAATCAATCAATTAATTAATTAATTAAGAATTGGATTTATTAATTGTAACCCCTATAAGAATATAATCCTTACAAACAAAATTTAATTAAGCCTAAGTCTAAGTTAGTAAGAAGACTAAAAAAAATTTTATAAATTAAATAATGAGGGGATGAAGTAAACCAATTTAAGAAATCAAGGAAAATAAAATAAACCTAAAGATTGATTTAATACACATATGCGCACGAAATTACCAAATTGGAATTTAAAGTAAGAATGGAATAAAGGTAAAATAATGGGTATGCATAGAAAGAAATCTAGAGTCTAGTTAACACTAGTCTAACAAGGAGAAGATTCATATTTTAAATCAACTTAGATTTAGTAAGGCGTCAGTCATTAATTGGAAATAAGGGGAATAAAGAGACAACTATGATTTATTTAAGAAGCGTTTTTAGGAAGGATGAGGGAAATTGAATTTTATTAAAATAAAGGTGGATTTACTTGTGCAAATTGGGGAAAGGGTAACGAGTTTAAGGGGGAAATAATTCTAAATTATTTGAATTAAAAAGCGAATTAATTGTGCAAGTGGGGATGAGTTAGGGGGAAATTCTATAAAACAAATGGATGAGATGAGAAATATATCACATAGGTTATGGGAAAGGTTATGCTACATAAATTTTGGCTGGTTTTACTTGTGTGATTTGGGATACCCATCTTGGGCGAGAGTGGTGGCTCCACCTTATGAGGCAAGCTAGGAGCTAGAGGATTTATGGTTGTGTGTGTGTGTGTGGCCCCTTTGCGGCTTGGTGGGATAAGGAGGAAGAAGAGTACCCCTAGCGTTCTCTAGGAGGCACTGATGAATCATTTGATTAGAGAGAGAAGGAAGGACGCTTTCACAAGGATCCAAGTGGAGGATTATTCTCATGGATCATTAAACTTCTAGATATAGTATTTATGTTAGTTAATGTTGTAAAGTAAGAATTGAGTTGTACAAATTCCATTTCTCAATTTGGTCATGTAAATTATGCACATTTTAAGTTTTGTTGTATGCGCAAGGGATCAATGTTCTCTTAGGTGTTATAACAATCTTTGCACTCTGTAAGTTTTTGTATGCGCATTGGATAATATTTTCCTGGGTGATAATTAATTTCCATACCTCGTGTGTTGGTTCTATATCCAAGTTTTACAATTTGATTGGAATGAAATATGGATTTTCCCTTAACCTCTCCTTAAAAATATTTTTACTCAAACTGGTGTTCCCAGACCCTTAATGAAAAAATACCATGCAAAGATAGCCTAGTTTAGTATGCTCCTTGTGGAATTATTTCATAATTAAAATAAAAATAAAATATAGGAAGATGATCAACCTCCTTAAACCCAAATATAATAATTGTTTAACACATTGGCATCAAGATTTAGGCGGTGATAGGGTTGTGATTTTGTTCTTCGTTGGGTGTTCAACTTTGAAGATTTTTCCGATTCAATCCATTAACCTGTAGTGGTCTAAGTATTGTTTTCTTCACTTACCTCTCCTCATATTCCTCACCTACCTTTTGTAACATTCCCCACCTTAAATTTCTTCAATCTATCAATGCCTTCTACATATATTGTTTTTAACAGTGGTACATAGATTACCACAAGCAACCTACCACCGAAATTTCAGAATTTTTACTAAAGAAGGCAGGTTGGGCAATTCAGATCTATCATCTATGATCCGAAGAAGGGAGGGGTTAGCAAAAAAAACTCAAAAAAACTATGAATACAAACTTCCAGTATCCTCATTACTTGCTCGTTTCAATTTCCACTATCTCCATGACTTGAGAGGGGCATCTCGGATTTAGCTTGCAGGGACAAGCCTGGATTTGGGGAAAATAAAATCAGGTGCTTGGCGCCCTTCCTGGTAGTGAAACATTCATTGTTCAGTCAATTCCTTATTGTATTTAGATGGAACTTGGTGCCTTGGGAGTTTTCCTAGGTGACTTGCATAGATATGAACCCTCGTTCACCTTAAAACTATGGAGACCTACGTTTTTTTTCTCCGACGACCTATAATTCTTGTTGGGTAGTTTCCCTTAGGTAAGGTAGACCAATTATATTTGACTTGGGTGCAATCAAATTCCATTCTGAGATCAATGTGATCTCTTGGAGATCAATCTCGGATCAAGACCCAATTGCAGAGAGTTGATAAAATCGATTTTTGCCTTCTTGACGGGTCATTGGGTGTTTGCGAGCTGGAATGGCGGTGCTAACCAATGATTTACTTAGTTCTATTCCCAAATCCCTCTCCTTCTAGGATCTATGCTGAATTTTATGATTTGAGCAATTTTTGGGGAACCTCTGTGTTCATCCCCCTTGCTTTTAAATAAAGTTTTATGTGCACATTACTTTTGGCGCGGTCCCCGATTTCCTTGTTATTCTTCCTACTGTTGGTTGGGGTCGCAATCCCTTGAGCTTCATTTCTAATTATCAACACATTATGAGCTTTTAGCATAGGAATCGTTGTATTCCATTCTACCACTTGTTGATTGAATGTTGATTTCCTTGATCCATACCTGGGCGTTGACCTATATTATGATCTTACTCTTGATAATTAAACCTTGGTCCTCTTAAAATCCCTTACACTTGGATACATAATATCACTAGTGTTGATTAATTGGGTTGGTTTTCATTGATGTCAACCCTTGAACAAAGTACGGTAGTGAATTTAGGTAGCACAAAGGTTTCATTAATGGACCCAAGTTTGTTTGATGGAAAATGGTATGATTTTTGATATATTTTCAAGTAATACTATTCTAGATAGATATTACATGTCATTCCATTTCCGTTGGTATGTGGAACCTCACATAACTCATCACGGTTAGAGAGTTATGGCCATGTGAAGTTGGAAAGCCCTCATGAAACATCTAGAAGCCCCAAAAGGTCAAAGTAGTTAAAGTGTTTACAAAGAAGAAATTATTTAAATAATAAAGTGAAATGATGAGTGTACTATAAGTTAAAGCTCATATAAAACAAATTGTTTAAATAATAAACTAAATGGAGAAATTACTAAATGGACAAGTGGTTAGAAGTGGGTTAGCCCTAAAATAAGGAAAGTGGTTTAAGAGATTTTAGAAGGTAAATAATAAAGTCAAGTCACGAGTGTACTATAAGTGAAAGTGGATACAAAATAAATGATTTAGATAATAAAGTTAACGGAGAAATTACAAAGTGGACAAGTGGTTAGAAGTGGGTTAACCCTAAAATAAGGAAAGTGGGTTAAGATGGTTAAAAGGTAACCCCTTGACGAAGCTACATGAAAGTATAAATAAGAGGTAAGGCTCTCTCATTTTAATAACACTTGAGCATATTGAATATCTACAATTTAATGAGGTAACCAAAGAATATCTAAGCCAAATTTCATAGGGAAGGTGAATTAAAGAAGACTGAAATTCAAGTGGGAATAAATTATTTTGATGATGTTTTCTAAGGTATGTTATTTACAGGTCCTCTCACCATTTTCATAATAAAAAAATTTCTAGGATGATTCAAATAGTGAAATTGGGAGTTCATTGAGGAAACATATCCAAGTATATGGGATAAAAATTTACCCGTGTGGTTCGTTGTATTCTTTGAGTTACACTTCGTGGAAAATAGGGCTTGTGGCTAGTCCTGAAACTAATCTAAAACAGACATTTCGGGTAAAAACGTCATAACTTCTTTATAAAAGATCCAAATTAAGTAAGACCAAATGTATTGGTTATATTATAGTTTGCAGTATTTTGTGTACCATTTTCAGAGCCATACAACAAAAATTCGATGTGGGGCATGCTCTACAGGTTCTCTCTCTAGAATAAGATACAATTCAACAAGGTATGTCATTTTTGCTATAAGTCCTTTTCAGAGAGGTTCCAAGTAGTGAAATCTAGAGGAATTGCATTAAATACACTGAAGAACATTGTGTACTATCTTTCATATATTTATTCATTACAAGTACATAGTTATGATTATTTCAAGTTAGGGTTGTCTACTAATCCAAAATTAGTCATGTGAGACTAAAGTAAAGTTTGATGAAAATGCTAGTCTCTTGTTGTTAAAGTTAAGGAAGGTTTGCAGGTATGTTATCAGATACACCAGGTCTATTATAGAGTTACAAATCAGATTTGGATGATGAAATTAATGAGGGATTTTGTTTGAGGTACATGTTGGGTACATGTTTGAGACATGCAGTTGATGAGTTGGCACATACATGAGGTGTATAGTTGATGATGTTGGTACATCTTGATGAGTCATAGTTTATCTGTATTTGATGCATGATTGGTACATATTTGGTGCATGGTTGATGCACTCATTGATGGTATAGGTTGAGGTACAGGTTAGTGCATTGTTGATTCACTGGTTTATGGTACAAGTTGATTACAGGTTATTTGTACAGGTTTGGTGCATGGTTGATGCATTTGTTTATAGTACAGGATGAGGTACAGGTTGATGTATGGTACATGTTGGCACATGTTGTTACATATTGATTATAGGTTAATTGGTATAGGTTTACAACAGTATATATCATAGTGATTGTGTGACAGTGGTTCCAACATTCTACTTCTATGTCAGGGAGGTTGGATGGGGAAAGGGCAGGTGGTTGTAGCCACATTCCAGTTGTATTTGGAGAACATAGGGTGTTGCAACCTCCTTCTGTTTGTATCCAGAGAATAGGGGAGTTGAAGCTTCCCTTAGGTTTTATCTTGAGAAACTAGGGGGTTGGAGCCTCCTTCTAGTTGCAGATGGAAAACAAAGGAAGTTGGTGCTTCCAATGAATGTCATTCTTAAAGACATATAAGAAAAACCATTACGTGGTTTTCTCCCACTTTGGGTTTCAACATAAAAACACTGGTGTACTATATATGTGTATGATTTCTCATTTGTTCATTGTTTATTTACTCTGCAACAATTGGATGATAATTCTACATTGATTTAACACTTGCATTTTATGGTTAAAAAGGATTGTATTTCTCTATTATTGATTCATCCCCGTTCTCAGTAATCCAACATCTTGGATATCTCTTCTTAGAATTGTTTGAAGGGTTACCCTTTTTATAACCTTTTTGGCCTTCATAGAATTTTCAGTAGAGGTATAATGTAAGGAAACTTTAATTCTTAAAATTATGGTTAATATGGTTGGGACTTCTCATGGTCCATCAAATGTATGCATACCACTTGAAAGCCTAATAATTTTTTTATTATTGAGTCTTGATATATTTTTAAATTGGAAACTTACTGTAAGGAGAAGTTAACTTGAATGTGTTTCCTACGAAGACTAGTCCTTTATGGTTTCTTGTGATTGAAGATAAAATTATAACCCTTAAAATCTGATTTATATTCTTAGAAGTTATCCGAAAAAGATATGTATAGCCAAGCTTCCTGAGATTAATATTGATTTTACACTCTTAAATTATCATTCTTATGAATTGTTCTCTTGTTCAGTTATACTCTTGGTTACTTGAAAAATGATATGTATAGTAGAATATCCTATCACATACCATGGATAAACGTTGATGTATGATCGTTTTAGAATTTCAATCTGTCGCACGCCATGGATAAATGTTGAGGTATGAATGTCTTAGAATTTATATTCTCACGCACCTTGAAATAATGTTGATTTATGATTAAATAAGTAATTAGATTACTCACGCGTCTTGAAAATAATAGGCCATGTGATTGGTTATGTGATTTGCTTACCCTTGCGCCATAAAAAAAAAATCGATGATTACTTTTGCGCGATGGAATATGATGATGATTAAGTAATTGGATTGTTGTGTGTTATTGAATAATGATTATGTATAAATGATTAACTAATTAGATTTTGTTGCGCTATGGACTAAATGTTGATGTCTACATGATAAAGTAATTAGATTTCTTTGCGCTATGGAATATTTAATGTTTATGTATGAATGTTTTAGAAATTATATTACTCGTGCACCTTGAATATAATGTTGATGTATGTTTGATAAAGTTAACGATTACTCTTATGCCATGAACAACTGATAGTTAAGATTGATTGATTGATCTGTTGGATTTCGACTTGATTATATTAGTGGGATATAGAAACCTCCTTGTTCCTCAGAAAAGTCGCCATCCCTGAGACCTTAAGTGGTAAAAATCAATCAGACGAATCTTGGGATTGAGCATTTCTTATGTGTCCTGGAGGTCCTAACCATGCGGGATAGGTTGGGCGGGTAGTTATTTAATTGTTCATTGATGTGGTTGACCAGTTATTTGTGTATTTCTTCAGTTGATCGTGAAGTGTTGATCGTGTCATTATTTATTATGATGATGAGTTGATTTAGTGCAGCTATTAATCATGATGATGTGTGATGGATTCGTTGTTTGTGTGTTGATTTGTGTCGCTTTTAATTATGTTAATGCATTGTTTGTGTGTGTTTTTAGTTACGATGATGTATCACTTGCAATGTTGTTTATTATGTTGCAACGAGTTTAATATCCTAATGAAAAAAGAAAAAAGAAAACATTTACCTATTATACATCGCTATTCATTGTGGTAATGGAGGGATTGTTTCATGTGGTATTAGAGAGGTTTCAACCCCACGACTTGGGATCATTACACCTTCCACTATATTAAACACTTGATTGATAACATATCGCTAATTATAATTGAACTTGTCCATGCTAGTAATCCTAGATAGAGGACATCGTGGAGGTAGATGATGTGGTGTTGGGTGTAGACGCACCATTCTTTCAATAGCATCCACACCTGAGGGGTATAACCGCCAAGGAGAAGAACAAGTCATTGGACATGAGCATATTATTGTGGGGTATGTAGTTGGTTTGATGAGGTCCTTTCAGAGGATGTCAGAGGCCTTGATTAACTGACTAGATATAAATGAGGCCAGGGATTCGGTACCCAATAAGGGACCACAACACACTCCAACTAGTAGTGGTAGCATTAACCAAGAACTCGAGAAGGTTAAGTTTCCTGAGTTCATGGGTGCCATGGATGGCTTAGTTGTTGAGGCATTGTTGGATAACATGGCGATGTTCTTCGCACTTCGTAACTACAGCTCCAACATGAAAGTCTGCATGGAGGTATTTCAACTGAAGGAGAGAAATCTTCTATGGTGGAAGACACTCCTACCTCAACTGAACATGCCCATCGAAGATGGGTCATGGGAACTATTCTAGGAATGGTTCCAGGAGAGGTATTATCAGAGGAATTCATTGAGCTCCAGTTCAATGAGTTCAATGCCTTACAATAAAGTGGTCATATGGTGCCTCAATATGAGGCTCGAGTCATGGCGATGATGGGTATGCTCCCCCTCTAAACACCAAGAAGAAAAAGGTCAACAAGTTTGTGTTCATATTGGAGTTTACGATCGAGTTGAAACCGGGAACTGAATCGATAGAACGAACGCCTTATCGTATGTCAACACCTGAGTTACAGGAGTTGAAAATGCAACTAAAGGAGTTGTTGGACCTAGGACATATACATTGAAGTGTGTTACCTTGGTTTGCACCTTTTATTTTCATAAGAAATAAGGATGGGTTGTGGAGACTTTGTATTGACTACTCTTAATTGAACAAGGTAACGATCAAGAACCAATATCCATTACCAAGAATAGATGATTTGTTCATTAAATGAAGGGCATGACAGTTTTTTCAAATATCGACTAGAGATCAGGTTATCACTAGTTACAAATTAAAGAGAAAGATATTCCTAAGACCACATTCACGAGGAGGTTCAGAAACTACGATTTTACCGTTTTGTCATTGGGACGGACAAATGACCCGGGGGTATTTAGGAGTTGATGAATGGGGTGTTCCATGAATACCTGGAAAAGTTATTCAAGTATTCATTGATGACACATTGATATATTCTCGGATGACGTAGAAACATGACAAAAAATTGTTCTTAGTATTACAGTGTTTATGGGAACACAAATTATAGGAAATTGTCGAAATGCTCTCGGGGCATGAATGTTGATCCAGTGAAGGTAGAGGCTATTATGGAATTTCCTTCACTGACAAACGTAGTAGGAGTATGCATATTTTAGGTTTAGAAGGATATTACCAACGGTTCGTCGAAGTTTTTTCAAAAATAGCAAATCCAATCATGAAATTGCAGAAGAAAAATAAGAATTTTGTATGCCCCAAGAAGTGTGCGAAATAATTTCAAAGGCTCAAGGGGATTTTTCCGACAACATCAATACTGAAATTCCCCAACATGGTCAGGAATTTCTTGGTATGCACATAAGTGTCCAAGGAAGGTTTAGGCGGAGTATTGATGCAAGACATCGAGTGAGCGCCTACATCTCAAGAAAATTAAGAAATCATGAGGAGAACTACGTAACGCATGATTTGGAGTTATTGGCCATTATGTATGACTCGAGAGTGTGGAGACACTATCTGATTGGATGAAAATTCGAAGAAAAAAAAAATCACTGTGGATTGCAACACTTTTCACACATAATAACTTGAACGTGCAACAAAGGCATTGGTCAGAATAACTTAGAAAATATGATTTGAGATTAAGTACATTTAAGAAATGGTGAAAAGAGTGGCAGATGCATTGAGTCAGAGACCATGCATATTCTCAGTGATACCTCTTTGGACAAATATTTGAGAAAGGATTATAACTATACAATTCGATGATGACTGGTATAAAGAGGTTAGGGAAACTATCGGACAATATACCATGATGGTACCAAAGTTTGAAGGTTATACATTGGATAAGGAAAAATTGTTGAGGTATAATGACCAGATTTATGTATCGCCTAACGACGAATTGAGAAGTTTGAACTTAAGCGAATCTCATAGAGCAGTATACATGGCTCATATAGGAGTCACTAAGATAGGGAAGACCTTAATCCCTTATTCTTCTAGAAGGGATGAAGGTGGAAATAGTTAGCTATGTGGCGAGATGTCTAGAATGTCAACAAGTGAAAGCTATATATAGACATCGAGTAAGGTTACTATCACCACATGTTGTTTCAGAATTGAAATAGGAGGTCATTTCGATGGACTTCATTGTTGGATTGGTGTTGATGGAAAGGAGGCACAACCCGATTTTGTGGTAGTTGACACTGTGATGAAGAGTGCACATTTTATTCCTATGCGTACAACGTATCAGGCATCAAACATAGCTAGAATTTTTGTCAGCGGGATTGTGAGACTGCCTGGCACGCCAAAAATAATCATATCTGATACGGGATGGGTGTTTACATGACAATTTTGGACTAGTTCCGAAGAGGCCTTGGGAACACAACTGAACTTTAGTACAACATGTCACCTTGAGACAAACGGGAAGATAGAAGGAACGAACCAAATTTTGGAACATATGTTGCATATGTATGCAATAAACCAACATAAGTGTTGGGAAGAGTTCTTTCCACTGGTAGCGTTTGCATACAACAATAGCTATCAAAGTACCATTAATATGGCACCGTGTGATTTTATTTACGAGCGACCATGTTGGATGCCATTGAGTTGGGATTTAATTGAGTGTAGGGTCATGGTAGGACCAAAAGAGATCCAAGAAATGGAAGAAAAAATGCAATCTATAAGACAAAGGATTAACGAAGCGCAAAATCGATAGAAGAGTTATGCCAATGTGCATCGCGTTGA
>SNQJ01S0144990.1:0-24169 GCA_010110895.2 Picea sitchensis
TATGAAAAAAGACTTGGTGGACCTGTGGTGAGCTTAATCAATGGAAAAATATGAGGACAATTAATTTGAACCCAATCCATCATATATTTATCCTTCGAGAAACAAAGACAGACATGCACAGTGACTCAAAAATGAATAACGACCAAGATACCTAGTAATGGGAAAAAGACTGAACCAACTAGAAAAAGGAAAAAGATGAAGGTAGGGTCAAATAAGAGGAGAAGCAGGGGATGCAGACCTAGGTTATAACAACATCAATAGTGGGAATGGTGGAAATATTTCAATCATCTCCCAATGAACCACATGTGATGGTTGTCAAGAGAATATTTAGATATATTAAGGGCACATTAGACTTTGGATTATAGTATCCAAGGAAAAAAGGATTTGAACTAATTTCCTACATGGATGTTGATTGGGATGCTATTGTGGATGATAAAAAGAGAACTAGTGGAAATTCAATTTTCTTAGGGGAATGTCTAGTCTCATGGTCAAGTATATAATAGTAATCAATTTCACTATCTACAGTAGAGGTAAAATATATTGTAGTTGTTGAATGTTGCACTAAAATCTTATGGATGATACAAACATTGGGAGATATTAAAATTGAATGTAGTCATCTAATACTTGTCTATTGTGACAATAAAAGTGCCATCAACATCTCCAAGAATCCAATCATGCATGAAAAGGCCAAACATATACCCATCAAGTATCATTTCTTGAGAGAGAAAGTTAGTGACAAAAAGGTTAGTTTGGAGCATGTTGGCTCAAAGGAATAGATAGAAGACATATTCACTAAACCCCTACCTAAATAATAATTTGAACATATCAGGAGAAATATGGGAGTAATATCCCTATAATAAATTAAAAAAAAAACATCACGATGACAGGGGGAGAAAAAATAAAAATGACAAGTATTGTCACTCGAAACAAAATAAGGCTCAGAAGGAAAAAATTGGTGATGAACCTCATTTTGGTATCATACTTCTTGACATTGATGTCAAAGAGGGATAAAATAATGGTAAAAGAATTACTCATTATTATGGGATAATTTTGTTTTACGATGTGTTTCCATCAATGCCAAAGGGGGAGATTGATGGAAATATCGTGTTGGCATTGATGTCAAGATGAAGACAAAAAGTACCATAGTGGAGTATGAAATGAAACTACAGTAAAATCTACAGGAATATTGAGTTAAGAGAATATAGTGGACTATCAGAATACATGGGATCTCCTGGTCGAGTGTTTTGAAAGAATGAAATAATGAGACAATTTCAATTACTACACTGGTCAAGTCGAGTTGTCTTGGTGGTTGTATATTCTGTTGAGATGGGATTATGATGAACATAATGAATATTGGAAAGTCTCCCTCTAATAATTTCTCATGCACTATCATTTTAGAGTGTAGTCAAAGGGAAATTTGTTGATATAGCACCAAGAACCCTTGAGTTTGTCATGTCAAAACAGTAGTCGATATCTCATAGCAAGTTTTGGTCCTCATTCTTTCGAGGCCAAATTTGGATGACCCTTCAAACCCAAACAATTTCCAGCAACCACCAACGGTTATATCCACTCAGGCAGTCAATTGTTGAATAAATTGTCACTGATATCAAAGGTTAGTAAGTGATCAAATATATGTCAAATGTTAGTAAGTGATTAAATATAAATGTGACCTTGGTATCACTTTAATAAATACAAAACAAGAAAAGTTAAGTGAATTTTTTTTTACGCAAAAGTGGAAACAAAGTTTACGAAAAAGTGGAAATGCAAGTGGATTAAATATAAATATGACTTTAATAAATTAAAAAAGTTAAAACGTTAGGTGCAAGTGGATTTTACGTAAAAGAGGAGTAAATATGAAAGTGGAATAAAGAGAAAGGTAAAAGTGAAATTGGATTAAAGAAAATGGTAAAAGTGACAGTGGAGTTAAAGAAAAAGGGTAAAAGTGAAAGAGCACATGGTATGTGCACATGGTATTTGTAGGCCATGGTGGTATTTACCTATGGTAAGGTAAAAAATGAATTAAATCATGATAGTCAAAATCTATTAAACCAATTGAAAAACATGACTAAACGATCTAAAAGGCACAATGGTTCATTGACATTGTATTAATTAAAAGTATGATTAATATCTTATATTGAAAAGTCACATACCTATAATGAATAGATACATTCCTATATTGAAGAGGTGCAAGTGTTCAGTTGTACATGACCATTGGAATACTATATAAACATAAAATATTTTTGAAAGACGATGTGTCTCTAGGTTTGAAATATGAATATCAATAATAGTGTCAGAGACTAAGAAATTAAATCAAGATATGCAGGAGAAGAAAAAGAAGATTATAAAGATTTGAATATTGAATTACTTATCATAAAAATAGAGGTTTGGCGGTGCTAGGGAAGGTTGGATCCTGCAAAGGAGGTTGTATCCTCCTTCTAGTTGAAGCTATTAAACCAAGGTGTTGCAACATCGTTTTAGTTATAGTTAAAGAAACTAGGGAGATGGTGCTTCCTTCCAATACGTGCTAGTAAAATCTAGATGGATTGCAACCTCTTTCTAGTTGGTTCTAGTAAAATAGGGAATTGGTGTTTCCTTTGAGTTGGAGCTCATAAATTAAATGTAATAGTTATTAAAAATAAGAATAACATTTGTTTTCTTTTGGTTTTCCATATTAAAATTACGTGTATTGTACCTTTCTATTGATCATTTGTTTTTATTTGATACAATTAATAATGAAGTGGTTTTAAATTTTTTAAAAAGAATAATACCGATTCACCCCCTCCCCCCTCTCATTATTAAACAATATTCCAACAAGATGAAAACACCATGTAAAGATACAGTTAGGAGATATCAAGACCAGGGGTGAAAGAGATAGAACAACAACAACTAGTCAAACAACAAAGCCAAAAGATATATCTCCTAGAGAAGGAAAATAACCAACTTCAGCTGAAAGGAAACCAAGAAGGAAATAAATTCTTATTCCTATTTAAGGAGGAAGTTGTTGAAATAAATGAATAGATAAAATAATCGCACATTATCGTATTCATGGAT
Source organism: Picea sitchensis (assembly GCA_010110895.2). Taxonomy (NCBI): domain Eukaryota; kingdom Viridiplantae; phylum Streptophyta; class Pinopsida; order Pinales; family Pinaceae; genus Picea; species Picea sitchensis. The sequence continues at coordinate 3,052 of SNQJ01S0144990.1, forward strand.
TTCAAGGACATCTAGGCCTACAATGAATAAATCACAAAAATAATAGACCATTTAGGATAAGTCAAAGGCCAATTTGAAGACATGGAACAAGTGTTCAAAAAGACAAAACACTAGCAGAAAACATACATAATGGACCCAAAAACCTTACTCAAGCTTACTAAGAGATACCATAACAAAACACACATATTGATGGACTTATGGAATTTTTTTTGTCTTGATGTATAAAGATCAATAAACAATGCAAAAAAAGCATGAACAAGAATGTGGATTGCATCTAATGAGATCCTTAAGTTGTATCAGATGTTGTTGATTGAGGAAATAAACCTATCCTAACCAAGTGAAAATAGGACATAACAAGCATTAGCGATCGTATAGAAGGAAAGGAAAGAGATGCAAGTGTTGGAAAAAATTAACAGGGAAGCCACAAATCAGTATATGATCCAACCAATGAGGTGTTTGTTAGCAACAAAATAATTTGCAAAGGTCATGATGAGAGATATGAAGACAAAATTCACTAACATAATATGTGATGGTTAGTTATATCTATTTTGACGGGTCCCAAAGTCTTATCAAGTAGGTAAGGTATTACACTCGATGGTAGATATCAATTAGACCTACTATCATTTGGGATAGAATTTATGATGAGTATGTGGCCTGGTTTCCACTCTAAAATATTTTCAATTATGAATATGAGAACATGATGTTCTCAAATGAACTAAAATCTAAACTAAAAGATTAACTACTGCTACGTAAAACCATGCTAGTCTAACTCTATTCTAACCTATTTTGTCATGATCAAGAGATAACTATAAACGTAAACACATTAATACATAAACATATACTATTGATAAATTAAATCTATAATGATATAGACAAATCACAATTAGTTGCATGTTATATGAATAACATTATTTCTTTGTTCATAAGGAAATGCGTGACAACATGAACATTAATAATGGAGTCAATAAATAGTTCATAAAATAGAGTCTTGTAATACTTAAACAAATGACAAACACATAAAGAAAAATCTCATACACATTTTTCTAAATCACCAATTCCCAAAATTTGGCTCTTGCTCTTTATCATTAAGCAATAATAGTATTGTCTCCAACACACAATGGGAAAACATCCTTTCTCTTTGTCTTAGGGTCTCTTTTATAGAAGCAAGACAGTATTTTCAGTTACAATTGACTCTTCGACTTATATTATAGGTGATTCATATGACATTTAGAATTTAATAAAAAAATTGGGAAAATGAAAATTGAAATGACACATCACAGTAACTCATGAATTGTTTGGATGTCTTCTTCTCCATGTAGGAAATACACAACCTAAAAGTTTGGTGGATTTCCTCTAATCTCTCTAACTTCATTTTCTCCAATTGGAACTCTCCATCACACAACCTGGTGAATTTTTCTTTCTTGATTTCGCATATGATGATTTTGACATAATCCTTAGTAAATGTATATACTTTGATAGGATTCACCAAATATTTATGTAAGATTTCCTGACCTAATTGTTCGAGTTTTTTTATTTCTTTTCTAATGGTGACTTTGAGTTATATTACATCCTTCAACTTTATTTCACGAGGGCATGCATATTCAAAATGCACCATTTGTTTCATCCAAATTATTTTCAATAATTCATCCAAAGAGTTTGATATTATAATGCAGGCTTTAATGTGTCTTTCTCCATTTTCCTTAACTTCATCATAGATGTTTTTATATGAATCAAATTGAATTTTATTTTTTGTCTTTTTTTTTACGTCATATTTGGGAATTTTTTTAGGAGATTGGGGATCCCTTTCCTACAAATATGCTACCTTGTAAAAGCGTGTTGGGATTCATTTCATTTTATCCTATAATCATTTACCTTATGTTCCAACAATTGATTTGTGATAATGTCGTTGAACTTCCCCCAACATATTGAAAAATTGTGATTGTTTTTCTCTTAGCTCATGAAGTTAAACATTGTGTAAATATAATTTTCTTTTATTTCTTATGAAAAATATGCACCTATCTGTTCATGTTTCTTCCTTACATGATTTTATAATGAGGTGTTGGCACAAGGGTAAACCCAGGGTTCAACACTACAACATTGCACCAACAAAACCCTAACTACCGGCCCTTTCGGCAACACCTGCAAAGCAGATGATGTCTCACCTGAGGTAGAGGAAGGGGTGGTTGCAGGACTCATATGTATGCAACCTTAGTTGGGACACAGATCTGTGATTCTATCACTTAATAGAGAAATTAGCACCGAAAATTCATCAATATTTGACCATTATCTACTCCACAGATAAAAAAGAGCATCGCATCATTCAACCAGATCTGATGTATCTAAGAACTTATCATAGAGAGGTAGATTAGATCTAGCAGATTCAAGCGCTAAGCACATTCACATAGTTCATATATAACATCCATATACATCATTAGCACAAAAGCATAAACATAACTATCTATCTATATCAAAGCATTTAGAAGTAAATACATAAACACATCAACAGATCGCACAAAGCATATCAACACAACATGTACCTGGTTCACCCCCACCCTGGGGCTACGTCCACCAACTCTTCTTCTTTATTATCTTCAGTCAAGCTTCTTACAGGCACATAGCATCAAAATCCTACTCCACAGAAGACAGGAGATCTGTGCACACTTCGTCGGATCCTCCTTCTTCCAGCTGGGGTACAACACCAAGCCTTCTTATAATTACTTGCACGAAGATCTGTAAATCTCACACAATATGCACAAAGCATCTACAATCCATACATAACACTTAGCCCAATATCACACACACACACACACACACACACATATATATATATATGCCTATATGCATATATATGCCTCTCCTTACATTTCCTATACATCTATTTATACTTTACAAAATAGGCATAAACATCGGTAAACCCATGGGTCGACATCCCCATACCTGTTACATAATCCCAAATCCCAAAAAGGACCCAAAAAGGGGCTGATATCCCACAATATATGCATTGTCTTGCGTTCCGCCTTCGACATGCTATCAAAGTCCCAAAATAGGTCAAACTTGACCAAGGATCTCCCAAAACTAGGTCAAGGGCCAACATGCCCCAAACACTCACCTGTGACTCATCGTGAGTCACTCTAATCTAGGTAGTTCTGCTTCAAAATCCTCCAGCGTGGCTCGAGATGCTTCGACTTCTTGTTGTGCCACAACCTCATTTTCAGTGAAATCTTGGATGACTGCGTCATTGACAGGTCCCTCTAGGCATTGTTCAGTTGTAGTGAAAACATGCTCGAGTTCTTCTCCTCGGCCTTCGAACTCTATGAACAATTGGTAGGCCTTATCTTGTACAGGTTGGAGCCTTTGATTTACTTCCATAAATATTCTCTGGATAGTTTGGATATTTTGTTGGGTGGTGTGTTTCTCTTGGGATCACTTCATTCTTTCCATAACTGACAGGGGCTTCAACTGCATCTATATTGTCTCTGCTTGCTACTTTTATTCCTAGATTTGTGACTCCAGTGCCTTCAATTATGGGTTCTCAGTGAGTTTCTCATATGTCTAGGCACTGTCATTACTCAACTACTTTCATTCCATGGCAAGGGACTTTATCCTTTCAATTTCTCTCTAGGTGGTGCTTCTCTTTGATCCCTTACATCATGCGGAGTCTTGGGAACTGTGCAGAGCTCTAAGTCTACTATGCGTTGTTGTAGTTTTTGGATATCTTCTATGAGCTGCTCTACTTGCTGTGTGATTTAGTCCTCTACCTTTATTTCTAACACTGTCATAGAGAAAAGTGCTCTACTGACTGCTTCTTCCACTACGAGTTGCTCTGGAAGAAACTGTTCTTTTTCTTCCTGCATCTGTTCTTTTTCTTCATCGAAATTCACTTGGAGAGTAATCTTTTCCTATTATACGACAATGCGTTGTTCTACGAGTACATCTTGTACTTGCTTCAAGGCTTGGGTGGCTTGCTTCTATTTCTTTTTTTGCTCATCGAAGGTAAGCTTCAACTGTATCAGCTAGTCGGTGGAGTTGGGATGGCTCATCTCCCAACTCTGGTTATCCCGATGGCAGGGGCGTAGTGGAGACTATGCGGCTGGACTGAAGGGCATACCCCTTAGAGTTCGAATTGAATCCTATTATACATTTCTTCCTGCTTGCCTTCTTATTTCTCTGCTATTTCCAGTGAAGCGTCGTTCAGAGCTGCTATGATGAAGTCAAAATCATCAGAGGTGAGGACAGTCTGCATCTTGGTCATGGTGGCTTTTGATTTCTTCCGGAAAGAAGGTTTTTTGGGGGGGGACCTTCCTCTTCTTCAAGGGGTCAACCTCATCTCTGGGTAGTGTTACTTCACCTGGGTTCTGTTCATCTTCTACTTCATCATCACCCCCTCGGTTACGTGACACTGAAGCAGTCTTTCCTAAGGTGATTCTTAAATTTTGGACCTCCTCAGTCTTCTTGGGTGTATTTTGTTCTTTATGAGTGTCCTCTGGGATGTCAAGATCAGATATATCTATAGGGTTGGCAGGGATAAGGAGGTCAGCAGACCATTCCTTAGTGATATTCTCAAGGTCTTCTTATGTAAGTTTATAATATGACTAGAGTTTCTCTTTATGTTCATCTTATCATGCTGTAATGTAGATGAAGTGTTGATCTACGCTGAACTTCATCAAGGATCGAAACCTTTGTAAGGTGTTCAGAGTCATGCGAGGCTCAGATTTGATGGCTCTCTTTAGCTGGAGGTAATATGTATGAAACACAAAATTCAACTACCACTGTTTGTTCATATCACTTGAATACCAAAGGGTAGCAAACTTCACAACAAGCGGTTCGAACGTCTCTATGTTTGGGAAGGTTGCAGCTTCCAACATCTCCCAGGAAACAAATGCAATGAGTATTAGGAGCCAACTGAAATGAAATTCATAACCCTGATCCTGTGCTTCTTAACAATCTAGTTCCAATTGGTTAAATAGGTACTTCTCGCAATTCATTTGTAGGCCTTCCGTGCACTTCCCTGTGAGGTCAACAACAAATCCGGTGACCTGCGTAGGTCGGTTCTTCCTTACTAACTTTCTGGCTATTATTTGAAATGATAGGCACACTGTGCCACTCTGGATGGAAGCTACCTTATAGCCTCTTATTCCCTTCTCAACATCACCATATGTATCCTTGATCTTCTGTGCTATCACATGATTTGTGGTCCTTCCTGGGTAGAAGTCCTGCGGGTCGAGTCCTTGCATACTCAGTCCTGTGATCCTATGGATCAACATTGGTTCAATTGTAATACAACAGTCTAGCCATAAGTAGCCGCCATGGTAACATGACAATATCATCTTGACACATGCGTTGACTTCCTGGTGTCTTCCGAAGTGTGGGATCTTCATGACATTCAACAAGGTGGACTTCACGAGGTTCATCGTCCACGACTGAGGGATGATCTTTGATTTATTTCCCTTTGTCCTGGTTAGGTACTTGTATGGGGTGAGCATACCATAGATCTTGTGGCCTCCAAGGTTGAAGTCGCAGAACTTCAATGCTGTGATCTTATCCTGCTATGCTCGAACTGTGTGTATCCCCTTCGGGAGGTACACAGTGACCATGGTGTACTCAAAATCTCTTGGAACACTATCATGATTCACCATGCCAGCCAGAGGTGGGATGTAATCGGGCAATATGGTTGGAATCAACTTCACATTTGATAGGTCATCTTTGTTCTTTGTTATCTTTTTTGCTGAGGGTCGGGGTGATCCAGCTCCGCAAGTAGTAGATAGAGAGGCTTGTAGTTGTCTCATCAATGATGCTTGTATACCTACATACATCGACATTACTTGTTTAGTCATGAGGTCGATGAGAACTTCTTCGAAAACTTTCTCTACAGTGTTTAACTCGTCCAACATACACGCTCGGGGTTGGAAATCTCAGGTTCGAGGCATAACTTAGAAAATGCAATGGGATAGAGGAAAATAGCACAATGATCACTGTGTAAAATCAACGAGTTTACGATATCATATTCATGGTTATAAAAGTGTTCTCAGTGCATGGTACGACAGGATAAATAGATAACTTGGCAAAGGATCTCTTGCAACAGGTGAGAAGCCTTCATTAACTTTGTTATGTCCATTACGACGTGGTCCAATGGTCTGGAGGTGAACCATAAACTCCTTTCTACCCATTCAGAGGGTTGGACTAGTGGTTATATTGTTCCCAATAGCTATATTACTTCACCCTGGTGAAGTGGCATGTGACATTGTTCTGTTATCCCGATGAAGCTCCAATTTTGCAAATTTTCCCTCCACAAAGTTCCCTCTGGAACATTCTGTAACTTTTCGATCTTATCTCTCTTCTTACTTAGTTTTCTGGCCTTCTTTCCAGTGAGCTTCATCTCGATATTCCTTTTTCCATTTTGATTCTTATCTGTGTTTGGCATAGTTACTTCGCGTTGTTGAGATTCTTTCCTAATATTTGAGGGTGATACTTCCTCTTTATCTAGAATAGGTACTTCAATATTCTGTGGGTCTTCTAGTGTTCTTGCAACTTCGACATATGAGTCACTATTGTTCAATATCTTCTATCTATTCTTCAATAAAGTGTGTGATCCTTCTAGTCATGAAATCCTTTAACTCTTGTTTATTCTACTCTAAAACTTATTTTTCTTCCCTTCTGGCTTGATCTCTTTCAATCCAAGGTTTTCCTAGTAACATGGTAAATGGGGCGTTGTTCTCAATAAATTTAACAATCTCGAAATCCTCCTCTATCGAAGTCCCATTGGCATTCATACGTATCTGGGTAATCTTTCCACATAGGTTTATCATCTTTCCTCTGAATAGTCCTATTCTTCCCAATGAAGGAGTCATAACAGGCTTTCCTAAAAGTTCCCAAGTTCTTTATGTCATGATATTCACCTTTGTTTCCTGATCTAGAACATATTGAATGTTGAATTATCCTATTCTTACTTCTATGCATGATTTCTCTTTGAATATCTCTTATAAGCTAACATGTCGGTGGTTATTCAATGTGTCTTTTATCTATAGCAATACTTTCTCTTGTTCTTTCTGGGGTTCTTCCATAATCATAGTTTCTGGATCTACCTTAGGGTTTTCTTGTCTCATGGTCATTCCTTCAATCATAACAATCATTCTAGGGAAATCCCATACTTCGTGGTCCATAGCTTTGCAACAAAGACAACTAGGTATTCTCCCAGGGCATTCCTTAGAAAGATATCTCAGTTTTTTGCAACTGTAACAAAGGGTTAATCCTCTCTTTCTCTTAAATGATTCCAAGCTCTTTCTGTACTGCACACTAGGATCATAGTAGCTAACCTGCAAACATTTCTTTCTAAGATCTTGCATCCACTTGTTAGTCCCAACATTCTTTTTATGCATAGGTATAACATATCTTTCACTATTCTTATTAGATCTACGGAAATCAAACCTTCTTTTATCTATTAGTGCCCTAGTTTTCAAGCTAGGACAGAATGTATCAAACATACCTAAATCCATACTGTTGAAAAACAAAATTCCACTTATCTTACTTCTATAGAGCACAAAAATTTTAGATCTAGAACTTTTCAATATTCTTACCTTTATCAGAGCACAAAGCATTCAAATATTACCTCTTTTATTTAGATTAGACTTCTTTTCTTTCGCACAGAGCTTCACACCCCGAGTAGGGCACTGCGCACCAGAGTGACATATCTATGCACAGAGATTTCACAATTTTAGGTCGGATCTTTGCACAGAGCTTCTTCTTTCCTAGTTCCCAGCAATCACAGTTTCAGGTTAGATATTTGCACAAAGATTCTTCTTCCTCAGTTCCCAGCAATCATAGTTTCAAGTCCCATCAAAGGAACCATTTGTTGGCACAGGGGCAGACCCAGGGTTCAACGCTACAATAGTGCACCAACAAAACCCTAACTACCGGCCCTTTCGACAACACCTGCGAAGAATATGAAGTCTCACCCAAGGTAGAGGCAGGGGTGGTTGTAGGACTTAGATGTATGCAACCTTAGCTGGGACACAGATTTGTGATTCTAGCACTTAATAGAGCACTTAACACTGACAGTTCATCAATATTTGACCATTATCTACTCCACAGATAAAACAAAGCATCACATCATTCAACCAAATCTGATGTATCTAAGCACTTATCATAGAGAGGTAGATTATATCTACCAAATTCAAGCACTAAGAACATTCACATAGTTTAGCTCTAACATCCATATACATTGTTGGCACAAAAGCATAAACAAAACTATCTATCTATATGAAAGCACTTAGCAGTAAAGACATAAACACATCAACACATCACACAAAGCATAGAGACACATCATGTACGTGGTTCACCCCCACCTTGGGGCTATGTCCACCAACTCTTCTTCTTTATTATCTTCAGTCAAGCTTATTACAAGAACATAGCTTCAAAATTATACTCCACAGAAGACAGGAGATCTGCGTGCACTCTGCTAGATCCTCCTTCTTTGATCTAGGGTACAACACCAAGCCTTATTATAATTACTTGCATGAAGATCTGCAAATCTCACACAATATGCACAAAGCATCTACAAGCCATACATAACACTTAGTCCAATATCACACAGATATATCTATATATGCCTATATTCCTCTCCTTACATTTCCTAGACATCTATTTATACTTTACAAAATAGGCCTAAACATGGGTAAACCCATGGGCCAACATCCCCATACCTGTTACATAATCCCAAATCCCAAAAAGGACCCAAAAAGGGGCCGAGATCTTGTGATCTCTACTTCGTCTTGCACTCCAACTTTGATAGGATGTCGAAGTCCCAAAATAGGTCAAAATTGACCAAGGATCTTCCAAAACTTGGTCAAGGGCCAACATGAGGATATCTTCATCCAACATTCATCCAATGCATCAAATAATTCCTCACCTATGCTAAAGTTTTCCCCTGCAAATGCATGAAGGGTTGAAGTTGTCTCTCTGGAATTTTATTTTGGATCATTTCCTATCAACCAAGTAATTGAGCTCTCCCCTATTCCTATCTCTGATGGTTCTTCCATAAGCCTCTCATTTTTCTTTTCTCTTGTATTTATCTTCCTACTGGTTTTTTTGTAATAATAGGTTCCCACATCTGGCATGGTGTCTTCAAACACCACTACTTCCTTAGTATTAATAAGTATGCTTTCTGGGATGAAATTCAGTGGGGTTCTAGGATATAAGTTTGTTTCTGGAGTGTGAAATNTACTGGTTTTTTTGTAATAATAGGTTCCCACATCTGGCATGGTGTCTTCAAACACCACTACTTCCTTAGTATTAATAAGTATGCTTTCTGGGATGAAATTCAGTGGGGTTCTAGGATATAAGTTTGTTTCTGGAGTGTGAAATCTTTTGAATGGGATCAAAACTGTAGCTCTTTATTGTTAATATTTAAACTTTTGTGTATCAACTGCTTCTTGTTCTTTCCTTCTTTTCTCTTCTTCTTATTTCTTTGTAGCTTCATCAATTGCTCTCTTTTTCTATGTTGATTATTCCATTCTCTTCTTTTCATCTTCATTTGCAACCTTTTTCTTGGCATATTCATCTGCTACTTTCTTCTTCTTAACCTCATCTTGTTTTCTTTCTTTCTCCTTTTTTTCTCTTTCCTTGTAAATTTTCTTCTTCGCAACCTCTTCTCTTTCTTCATTTTTCCTTTATTTTTTTCAGTTGTGTTTTTGGTCATCCTTGTATTTGTACCTTTGGTTGAAGGTGTTTCCTTCTCCACCTGTTTCCTCTGATAATCTTCAATGGCTTCTATTGATTTGTAATATTGTTCCCTTTCCTTTTATTCATGTGCTTTATTATTGGCCTACCATTGTATGATATCGTGTTTAATTATTGCCTCAAACTATCTTTTCATCTCCTTTGCTTTATATTCCTCTAATATCCTTATAGATTCATTTTCATTCTCATCCTTGATATTTATTAAATCTTATTAAAAAGACATGACCCCTTTAAAGATGTCCTCCTAGGGTCTCTCTTCATGTACATGAAATAGTTCCATATAATTTATATGTTCTTATATTGTCTTATTGGGGTCATATAGACTAGGTTTATCTATTCATAGTAGTTCCTNTTATTAAAAAGACATGACCCCTTTAAAGATGTCCTCCTAGGGTCTCTCTTCATGTACATGAAATAGTTCCATATAATTTATATGTTCTTATATTGTCTTATTGGGGTCATATAGACTAGGTTTATCTATTCATAGTAGTTCCTTCAAAGCTTCAACTTCCTTTTTTTCATGTAGTAAATTGGTTAGGGCTTGTGTCCCTATGGTCACAGTAAGTTTGGCCATTATCTATTATGATTGGTAGATAACACAACTGTGATCCCAACTTCTGTCGTTTGATACAATACTTTTATAATGAACAAATTTTATGGGATAAATTTGGGTAGAAGGTGAGGAGTTACATAGATCCAAAAAAGTTGGATATAAGTATAGTTCTTTCCAATGATCCAGTTCCCAATTTCTTTTCTGGCTTCCATGGCTTCAAGTGATATTCACAAAGAGTTTTGTTTGTAAATGAGGGAATATAAACGAATAAGAAATTGCTTGAAAATGTCATATAGATGCTTTGTATAACTTTATTCCTAGTGTTGGAAGTAGTAAATGTGAATTGGAAATAGGATAGGGTTCCCTTCCCATCCCATCCTTGGAAAATGAATTTTTTTACATATAGCATCATTTAAATATGGAGATATATAAAAACTTGGTGGTTTGAGGGAATAACCCTTCCTTGTTGTCTTGAATATGTTGACGGACAAGAGTTGTGCCCAGTTGAATATGTGTCCTTTTCCGCTACATAGTATTCCATGGGGGTCCATTCTCTTCTAAAATGAATGTTGTTTTCCTCGCCATATAATATACATATTAGGGAAAACAAGATCTTGTAGGGATATTTCATGAGGTGTGTTAGAAACAATTTGCTTCCATTGGGTGAGAGAGCTACCCCCTCTTCCCACCATTCTTTAAACACTTATTTTTCATCTTCATGTTCAACATTGAACTTATCCATCAATAAAGTGTTGGAGGTGAAATGGGAGTTGGTAGGTTGTATTGAATGTGGATGTAATTAGTTTTCAAAGAAGTGATAGGTTGTTTATTTCCATCTAGTATGGCACATGATTTTTTGTTTAAATGGAAAAAAACCCACTTATTTGCATCTATATATGAAATCAAGGTCGTCCTGGCTACTATAACATATAATTTTCTTTTCTAGATATTCTGATATGCATTCAAGTCGTCATCTTCTAGCGAAAAAATACCCTTGTGGAAAATTTCATACATTTTTCTCCAGGTCAGGCAACTATTCATACCATCGCGATATTGGGTATTTTTGAGAAACATAAATTTTTGGGTCTTCAACTATAGAGGTGGTTTTTTAATAGCTCCTCGACCTCTTCTTCTAGTAGCTTTCAGGACCTAAAGCTTCAACATTCTATAGGACAAGAAAGAATGTGAGTAAGGGCATATAATAGCAGGTATCATTACAATGAACTATTATATTGTGCACAAAATTTCTCAATCTTACATACACAACTAACAAATCTAGTGTTATTTCACAATGGCTTTCAAATAAATGACAATAAATATGTAGTCTATCTTTAATTAGGTCTTAATTCTCTCAATAGTTTTACACACTTCACATTGATTTTTTCAAATGGGTCAATTATGTTACAGAAAGCAACTGTACATTTCCATTAATGTACTTCAAGAAGAATATAATGGGACAAATCTTCTTCAGAGAAGTGAAGCTCAAGAATATGTTACTTCATAAAGGATTTCCTTTAACAAGCCTATCGACAACTTTACCTTTCAGAAAAATATATTTTTGGAAAAGCGATTTATCGAGAAAATTTGAGGATGCATTAATGTTTCAAGAAGTTGATTCTCTAATGGGTTCTTTGGGATAACATGTTGTTGGGAAGGAAGGTCTTCATAAAATATTCCCTTGGTAAAATTTCTTTGAGAAAAGGTTTTTTGTATTGCTAATTATTTTCATGACAGGGATTACCTGAAGGAATATTTTGTACCTCAAAAAAATGTTCCTTAAAAGAAGTCATTATATGTAGAATGATTTAGGCTCTTTTTGTCTTTCATCCAACCAATGAATAACAACATTTTGGGATATTATGAATGAATTAGTGTGATCAGATAATTAAGGGATTAACCATGTGTTTTTTTACATCGGCATACTCACATTAGTATTTATGGGCCAATTGTCACTTAACACGAGTTATAGTGTGGAGGGTTTACATTGAGGCAAACCCAGATATTAACAGAACAAGTCTATCAGAACATTTCCTTTTTTGGTAGACAAGAGTGTACAAGGTAAATGACTTCTCCTAATGGAATAAAATTCGACAACAAAGAGTTCAAATATTATTATTCTTCGAACTTCAGGACATAACAAGGCTCCAAACCTTACACATCATTATTATTTCTCGATGGAGACAAATCGATGGCCTGTCAATGTTTGGGCTTCATAAGAAAAAGGTGATGACATGCACGTTTCTCTCAAGTGGGATTTCTTGATGAGAAAAAATTTGATAGCCCTGGAATTTGGTCATATGAGTGAACCTTTGACTTGTGAGCCTTAGGGGGCTTCTAAAATGAGATTATGTCTGATTTTCAATAAAGAGTATAGGTTCAATATAAGCGGAATTCATAATAATTCTAATGAATATATATATTTGTATTTAATTTTAAGACTACATATATTATAGAATGATACTTCTTGTATAAGTACCAAATCAAATTAATAGTGATAAATTCCTTGCTGAAATGTTTTGATAGGGGGACCCATTTTGATTCTATGGATCAGATAATTTTAGTTTGTAGTGATAGGAGATGCAACAAATGGTGACTTGATGGGAATAACTAGTTGTCTATGTCTTTAAATGTAACTCTAGATTATAATATTTGTTATGTTATAGTTGTGTATAAATTTACAGGTCTTCTGGCACCATGGATCCCACATCATCATTATTTTCACTGAAAAATGGAACAGTTAGAACAACCTAGATGTTCCTTTGAGTAATTTTTGTGAGATGGTAAGGGTTTAAATTTGTTAATTTCAATACTTACACAATAATCTTGGGAGATTATGATGCCACAAAGGAGTATTTATGGCTATCTGTAGGTCGATGTGTGTTACTCGTCTCTCTTTTATTGGCATTACTTCACTACCAGAGAGCATCAATATCACCAAAAATGCTTGCTCGATATCATGAAAGCATATCCCCACTACCAACAAGTGTCCATATCCCCAATGGGTTTACTTGTCTTCCCACACAATATTATGGTTCTTTCAACTTCCTTGACATTATGATTTTATGTTCACCCTTATAGATTTGTAATATATGTATTTCTTTTGCAACGTGGGTGTTCAGGAAGAGGGGTGATATACTGATCCAGTCAATATTTTTTCCTTATGGGTCGACTCTGAGAATATTTTTGAATATTCCTTGTATCTGCACACATGGAAAATATCTCACATATATTACTCCCAGTACACATATGGTTGTTACCTTTCCTTTCCTTGAAAACCAATAAGCTAAGTATTAAAGTGATCACACATGTATATATAACCTATAATTAGGAGTAACCATACTGATAATTATTCATCACGTCCTAGGGTTTCTTGAAAATAGATCTATACCAGTAATTCCCATTAAATATTTCCATATCGTGTGCTCTATGGATTTTAAGTAACACTGTAAGGTATCTTTCTCAGTTCTGAGTAATTGAAAAGTTACTTATAAAGGAACCTAATTTTAATCTTGATATGCAGTCCAAATTTTCTATTAGAAAATACATATAAACAATGAGAAATAATCATCAAGCACCTTATTAGGGAAAATAAATGATTAAACTAATTCAAAACTAACAAACTATACAAACTGATTCTAGAATAATTGCAAAACTCGGAAACAAATGCATCAACATCAAATAAACCTACTATGTACAAAACTAGATCACCTAAGGTGATTATGAGAAGTAATGTATTCATAATTTTACCATTTTCAGGGAGCTCCTCGACATCTCCCTCCAATTCTTTGAGTTTGAAGGTTCTTGATTTGATCTTTTCATGAATTTGGTATGGGTCTAACCACCATTTTTGGAATTTAGTTTGTTTTCATTTCATTTCATTCACTTTGTCCCATTTAAGAACTATGTCTCCCTCTTGAAATTATTTACTTCCTACAAAGTATTTTTCAAATGAAAGTTTGAACAATTCTTGTTATTGCATTAATTTCTTCTTATATTTCTCCAAGTATTATTCTAGCTTAAGGTGCATATTTAGTCTTTATTGCATTATTGGACACTATTTGTATTGTATATATTGAGTTAATTGCAGATAAGGAAGAAAATTATGGGCTGGTGATACAACCTCTTGTCCATATACCAGAAAGAGAGGGGAATTTCCTACATAAACTTTGGGTGTTACTTGGTCATCCCCTAGTGAATTAGGAAAGGCTAAGTTACAGTTCCTTTGGTGTTTTGTTACAATAATTTTTATAATTTGTATGGGATTTTTATTTGTGGATTCAACTATCCTATTACCCCAAGGATAATGATTAGCTACATATATTATATTGATATTATTTTGAGTGCATACTTAGTTAATTTCAATGGAGAGAAACATTTGGCATTATCAAACACTAAATATTCTAGGACACCAAATCTATTTACATTGTGAGTATCAAGGAAATATATCACCTGATTTGTGTTTACTGCTTTGAGAGGAATTGATTTTGTATAGTGCGTGAAATAGTCTCTTGTAGTCAAGTTGTACTTGTGAAGATGGGTAGATTTAAAATTAATACATCCTATGAGATACAAACCCCATTGTTGAAATGGATTTTCAATTGAGATGGGTTGAAGAGGAAAAACATGTTTCCTTTCCCTTCTAGCTACCTTTTGAAATTCTTGGCATTTCCTTTCATATGCATGAAAATGTATAAATAAAGTGGGCCAATAGTAACCTTCTATAAGAATATTGGGTTTTGGTATATCCTCCAAAACATCCTCTAGCTAGACCATCATGTAGTTCATATAGGACCTTTTCTGCATCATCTTTCTCTATACATATCGAGAAAACACCATTATAGTTCTTCCTAAATACTATCACATGAGCAATGTGCTATTGGGATGACTTGAGCCTAAGAGATATTTTATTTTTTGGTTCCATATATTGTGAAGAAGTATGTTGTAGGATAAATGTATCCTATAGGAGTTACCTCCCGTAGGCTCTCCCTAGAACTAAGACAAAATAGAGATACAAATGGTGGAACTTCATAGATATAAATCATACATGGAAATGACATATAAGTGTGTGGAATAAAAGGTCTTATTGATCCAAAAAGGATCCAGAGAAAGCTAAGAACAACTCATAATGCACAGAAGCAACTTAGAAAACTCAGAATGGCTTCAACAGACAAAAAGAGGGAAACAAATAAAAGTTTCCAAAACTCAATTAAAATGGAATTATCACGAAGAGGACATCACAAGCTTTCTAATGGCCCAAACGTCTCATCAAACGGAGTTATGGATCAAAATATATAAGCGGTCAAAGTTTCAGTCAACCTTGCCCAATCAATAGGGATGAGTCAACATTCGTACTGTTGGTGTCAACATCAGTACAAATGAAGTTAATGTCCATACAGTCTATGTGGAAATCACAGAGGGTGACATGTGTCATGATGATGTCATCATGCCATGTGGCAACACTAGAGGCTGCCACATGTCACTTAGACTTGGAATTTTTAAGGAGCCATGTGGACGAGTAAAAATGTTCCATGTGGAACCCCCCAGTGATGCCACGTGGCACCACCCAAAAGGAGTCACATGTCTCAAGGTGATGTCAGCATACATATGGGAAAATCAATAGATGCCACATGGCCCAATAGGAAGGATCCACGTGGCACCCCCGAAATGCACAAGGAAGCTCAATAATTGAATAATTAAAAATATATATAACAAAACTCTGCCAAATGTGGCGATAGTTTCATTATATACAACATATCCACAAAATTTAATCATTGTCGGAACCTCCACTAACTTCCCCTCCAAGTTTAGTGTAGTGCGGAAAAACATATGTCATATTTATCACAAACTGCCAAACAGTCTGCCAAATGGAGAAGATTCAATGGGATTCGACCCCGGGACCTCTGCTAACCTACGTTCTAAATATAGCTCTGCCTACCAGTGTGCCAAGCGCTTCAATTATTACACAACCACCAAGTTTTTCTATATAAGGGGGTGTTCATCAGTGTTTTGACACAACACAAGAGTAGGAGAGGTGAGACCAAGCACGCCCATATGGATCTGTATGGACTTGGGAGCAATTTTCAAGATTTTGGCATGCATTCTGATATTTTCAGTCATTTATTGCAAGAGAAGTAGCACGCAAACCAAGGCAAGGGTGCCTCTTGGGACAAAAGGTGTTTGACTTGGATCGAGGGGTGGAGACAATCATTTTTAGGTAAAATGACACCACAAACACATTGGTGGTGTTATTTGTTTTATCTGAGAAAATCTTTTGTAGCTTAACTCCATAATGAGGTATACATATGTATTTTTCCTAATTATTTTGTGGAGTTAATAAAAAGACCTACCCATTTGAGAGAAGGACCTACAAACGTAGTCCACCAGAGACGAACTTCGTTATCAAGTTCTTTGTGTTCATATTGCATGATTATGTCTCTTTCCTTTTGACCCTTTCCTTCTATATGGTGTACTTTTCTTTATGCTCATTTAATACAATTCTTTAATAAGTCACTCGATGAAAAGATCTTGGATCATGTTTGTATCAAAGTAGTCTTCTTTGAATTGAATTATTGACTATGAATGATTACTAGGGCCAAGCATAATAAGGGTGAAGGAAATCTTCAGACATTCAATCCTGAATTTGGCCATGCATCCCGAAGGAAGAAGATGGAAGAAGAGGACAAGCATGATGAAAAGGAGAAAAAATTTCACATGGTCTTTTATCGCATGTCAGAAATGGTCAAATGAATGTATGGAGATTACGAGAAGAGGATGAAGAAGAAAGGGAAGAAAAAGGAAGAACCACTAGATGATTATGCTTCGGTAAATCAAGGGGATGGAGGAGATCCTCCTAAGCCTCCATATTCGCCTTCAAGTTCTAGTTCTTCTTCCTTTGAGCATTCTCATCATTTTCATCATTCTATCCATAAAGCATATTTTAAGAAACCATTATTAAATATTGATGTAAATTTTTCTTTACCTATGTTTAATGGAGATGCTAATCCTGAGAAATTAGACAACTGGATCCGACAAGTTGAAGTATATTTTCCATGTTCAACATATTGATGAAGAGGAAGTTAAAATGAAAATAGATTCTCTTTGGTTGGAAGGCACCGTTGTCATATGGTGGGAGAGCAAGCTACAGGAAAAAAGTAAGTGTGGTAATATTCTTTCCTCATGGTAGAAATTTAAATAAGATATAAGGAATCGGTTCTATCCATTAGGGTATTTACATAAAGTAATGATGGGATGGAAAACTTCAAGACAGAGTAAAGGTCAGGCTGTACAATTTTTCACAGAATAATTTAGGAAGAAATCTCTAGCGTTGAACATTGCTTTGGATTCTTATGAAAATTTAATGAATTATATTAGCATACTCCACAGTTATATTCATCATAATTTACTCTTGTTTAACCCCACTAGTATTGACAAATTTTATGTGCAAGTCACTCACCTTGAGAACAAGGGGAAACATGTTCAAGAAGATCCCACAAAGAAACCTTCCAATTTACCACACAATACTTTAAAGAAATTCAAAAGGAAGGACAAGAAGACCACTATAGTGATGAGAGAAAGGGGAAAACTGTCTTGTACTCATTGCAAGAAGAGTAGTCACAATGAATGACATTGTTGGAAACTACATCTGGAAAAGAAACCGAAAAATTTCAGTGGAAAGGGGACGACAAAGACCGTTGCTTAGTGCAACAAGATCTTGGTTCCAAATCGGGAGATGAAGGAAAGATCACAATGGCTGGAGTACAAGGTAAAGATTCCCTTCATGCTATTTCAAGTTCCAATGATGAATCTCATATTGATGAAAGAAAGAGGAATGAGTTATTTCATATACGATTTGTATATAAACATACTAATATAGATACATTATTTGATCCAGGTTCCCAAGTAAACTTAATATCTGAAGAACATGTCAAGAAGATGGGTCCTGTAACGAAACCACATCCAAAGCCTTGTCCTCTTAGTTGGGTATGTGATAAATCAAAACTTAATGTCACCAAGTAGTGTAGGATCAGATTTTATATTGCATCAAAGTTGATGGATGAAGTGAATTTGGATGTTGTACCACTTGATATATTTGGCATAGTATTGGGAAGTCCTTATATTTATGATAGAAAAGAAATCTTCTTTCTTCATGAGAAAAAATACCACCTTACTAAAGGAGGAGTGGAATATATTGTTAGAGCCCACATCATGACGGTAAATAGGACACTTGTTAGTGTAGGAAAAATGAAAAGGCTCATAACCACTAATAAGATATATCTACTCATGGTCGTCAAAGAGAAATATGTCGGGACATATGACTCTTTCCAAAGGTGTGATCCATATCATAAAAAGGAATTAATTGATATTGTTTCTCAGTATGATGATATTTTTTCAGGAACTAGATGGATTACCTCCTAAGAGGGAAATCCAACATGAGATACATCTTCAACCAGACTCTCCTTTTTCTAATGTGGGCATGTACAGGATGGTAGTTGTTGAGATCACAGAGATCAAGAAGCAGGTACAAAGCTTATTGTATCAAGGGGTCATAAGGCCCAATTCATGTCCTTGTGGTTCTCCGATCGTGATGGTGCCAAATAAACATTGCACATGGTGAATGTGTGTTGATTACCGGGCCTTACACAAAATCACGGTGAAAAATCGATACCCTCTTCCTCGCATAGATGATTTACTTGATCCATTGAAGAATGTTGTTTATTTCACTAAGATGGATTTTTGCAGTGGATACCATCAAATTAGGGTCGTAGAATAGGATTCATGGAAGACTACCTTTAAAACCAAATAGGGATTGTTTGAGTGGTTAGTTATTCCGTTTGGGATTTGTAATGCTCTGACAACATTCATGCATGTGATGAATGATGTATTCAGGCCTTTCCTGGTTGACTTTGTGATTGTATATTGAAACAAAATTATTGTTTTTAGTGGGACTTGGGATGAACATGTGAGGCATGTAAGGAAAGTACTGGATACTTTGCAAAGGGAAAAGTTGTATGTGAAAATGTCGAAATGTGAATTTGTCAAGATTTCACTTGTATACTTAGGTCATATCGTAGGAGGAGGACGATTGAAGATTGATCCTTCCAAAATTGGTGTGATTGTAAAATGGCCTGAGCTAAAGAGTGTGACCGAATTTTGAAGCTTCTTGGGTGAAGTCCAATATTGGAGGAGATTCATTCTCAACATCTCCTTTATAGAATCTCCTTTTCATGCCTTAACCAGTGTGAAGAACACTTTTTAGTGGGAAGGAAAGAAACAAAAAACTTTCAACATTTTGAAGGAGAAGATCAGTACCGCACCAATTTTATCACTGTTGAATATTCAACATTCATTCGAGATCAAGACATATGCCTACAGATACACCATGGGTGCAATATTGATGCAATATCGTAAGCCTATTTGTTACCACTCTGAAACTTTTAACCAAGTTGTTGTTAACTATCCTACATATGATAAAGAGTTGTATGAATTAGTTCAAAGTGTAAAGAAATGGAATCATTACTTGTTAGGTAAGGAAACCATCATACACACAGATCACCAACCCTTACAGTATCTTCAATCATAGACCAAACTGCAACAATCTCGACACTACAGGTGGATGGGTTTTCTACAACAATTTCATTTCGTAATCAAGTATAAGAAGGGTACAAGTAAAAATGTAGTCGATATACTTTCTATACCTCCTATTGTTGCTTCTATTATTTTGAAGAATACTTATTTATCTCATGATAGCTATGTAGAGAAATATTCCATCGGTAAATATTTTAAAGAAGTATATGAGAAGCTAACCCATGGTGCACAGGTAGAGAACTATTTTCTACAGTGAAAATTACTCTATCATCTTGGGAAGCTATGTATTCCTACAAGTGAATGAGTCCATGGAATAAGAGAAGCTCATACTTCTCTTGTATTTGGGAATTTTAGGGTAGGAAAAACTATGGCTCATTTGCAGAGGTTTTGTTACTAGACTCAAATGAAAGAAATTATAACTAAGTATGTAAAGGGGTGTGTGATGTGTTCTAATTGTAAGCCCATTAATAGAAAATTGGGGCTATACTCATCACTTCATGTTCCATCCCATCCATGGGAAAGAACTTCCATGGATTTTGTAGGGGGTTTACCAATGACCAAAGGGGGTCATGATTATTTGCATGTCGTAGTGGATAGGTTCAGGAAGATGTGTTGGCACAGGGGAAGACCCAGGGTTCAACTCTAACAACGCACCAACAAACCCTAACTAATCGCCCTTTCAGAAACACTTGCGAGGTAGATGCAGTCTCACCCAAAGTAGCAATAGGGGGTTGAAGGACATAGGTGTCTACAACCAGAGGAAATTCAAAGTGATTCCAAAACACAATGCAAAATAATCTAGATATTCTCTACCACTCTTAAGCTTACTTCATGAGTTATATCTATGATTTAACACAACAATGCGGTAACAATATATTAGATGAAAAATAATAGAGCATCAACCACAAAGAAAATAAGATATATGTGGTTCACCCTCTCCCTAGGGCTACGTCCACAGAACTGCATTTCTTGATATATTAGATGAAAACATACAGTTGGATATCTTAGTTGGATATCTTTCTCTCTCTTCCTCTCCCCTTCTTGCACACCCAACTGCATGGTTGATCTTCGCACCCAACTGAAGATCCATAATACATACTGAATATTTCTCTCAACAACAATAATCAACCATGAAAAACAAGCAACACTAACCAACGGAAAACCCTCTCAACTCTTCTAGACCTTTATTTATACATTACATGACTCTCAGACAACCTTAGCCCAAATCCTAGGTGTCAACACCCT
>SNQJ01S0144990.1:27833-39507 GCA_010110895.2 Picea sitchensis
TTTTTTCTGAGGTGATGTTGCTCGGCCTATTGGTGGAGGCTGAGAATGTTAAAAAATGGTATTAGAGTAGAAAAACAAGGATATAGTTTCTTTGGTAGCGTTTCCCTGGAAGGAATTCAAGGGCCGAGGATGTTACAAGCCTAGGGGTATTACACCAAAATTGATGGTTGGTACATTTTTTCTGACAAAGTGTGACCAATTGCATTCCCGAAGAATGCAGGTTGTGATGCGATATGTTACTCCTCAATTAGAATTAGTTACCAAGAGATGAGATGAAATCTTATATTTTTCATAATTCGACCTCGAGAAGCATTCTATATTGAGTGCCTAAGACCTATCCCTCATATTATCTCCATTATCCTATATATTGAGTGTATCTCATGGAAAAAGGAAAAGGAAAAGAGAAAGTAAGTTTATATTGTCGGATTAATCACGGATCTTGGGAAAGGAAGTTTTGATAGAGATTCATCAAGATATTAGATTGTAATTTGTAAACTAATTCATTTGATCAATAAAAGATGCACACGACTTCCCCCTTATTTGATTGTATATGATTATTGTGATCTTTGAAGATAATTAGGATTTTCATATTATATTATTAGATCTATAACAAATCTATACATGATATGTTTGATCCTGTGAAATGATTTTTTTTGTCTCTTCATGTGTGCATATCCATGTTGAAAATAGCGAGGGACACATTCAAGAAATAAAACAACAAAGGAGCATGTAGAGACAACCAATAGATGACCGGGTAAGTGAACTAGGATATTTTCGTCGGGTGACTTATTAAATAATTTTATTAAATAAGCATAAACAAAAGCACACCATAAATAAGGAAAATCTCAAAAGGAAAGAGACATAATCATGCAATATGAAGAAAAAGAATTTGATAGCAGAGTTTTTCCCTGTTGGACTATGTCTCAAGGTCCTGCTCTCAAATGGATAGGTATTTTTATTAACTCCACAAAAGAATTGGGCAAAATACATAAGTATGCCTCATTATGGAGTTAAGTTATAGAATATTTTTTCAGATAAGAAAAATAACACCACCACTGTGTTTGTGGCATCATTTTACCTAAAAATGACTATATCTAGGCCTTGATCTGAGTCTGAAACTTTTTCGACCAAGAGGCACCCTTGCCTCAGTTTACATGCCATTGCTCCTGCAACAAATGACTGAAAATCTCAGACTGCGTGCCAAAAGCTCGAAAATCATGCCCAAGTCCATACAAATCCATATGGGTGTGCTTGGTCTCACCTCTTGTGCTCTTGTGTTGTTTCAAAACATTGATGAACACCCCCTTCTATACAAAACTTGGTGGTTGAGTAATAATTGACGTGCTTGGCGCACTAGTAGGCAGAGCTATATTTAGAACATAGGTTAGCGAAGGTCCCAGGGTCAAATCCCATGGACTCTGCTCCATTTGGCAGTTTGTGCTAAATACGACAAACATTTTGGTGTGCTCCAATAAATGTAGAGGGGAAGTTAGTGGAGGTTTCGACGATTGTTAAATTTAGTGGATATGTTGTATATAGCATAATTGCCACCATATTTGGTGGAGTTATGTTATACATTTTTTTAATTATTCGGTTGTTGAGCCTCCTTGTTCATTGCGGGGGTGCCACGTGGTGCCTTCCTATTGGGCCATCTGGCATCCGTTGATTTTCCCATATGTATGCTGACATAACCTTGAGACACGTGGCACACTCTGGGTGGTGCCACATGGCATCACCTAGGGGTGCCATGTGGCACTTTTTTACTCATCCACATGGTGCCCTAAAAATTCCAAATCTTAGTGACATGTGGTAGCCTCTGGTGCTTCCATGTGGCATGATGCTATCATTACGAGACATGTAACCCTATGCACTTTCCACGTAGGTTGTATGGATGTTGATGTCATCCGTACTGATGTTGACATCAGTAGTACGGATGTTGACTCATCCTTGCTGACTTGGCTAAGTTGACCAAAAATTTGACTGCTTATATATTTTGATCCATAACTTAGTTTGACGAGCCATTTGCACCATTACAAATATTTTGATGCGCTCTTCTCGATCATGCTGTTTTAATTGAGTTTCGAGAACTTTGAATTTTTTCCCTTTTGCTATTTGTTGAAGCCATTCTAAGTGTTCTAAGTTGCTTTTGTGTGTTCTGAGTTGTTCTTATCCTTCTCTAGATCCTTTTTGTATCACGCCTTCTCACTAAGAGATTTTGGGACCACTAAAAGATTTCATTAATAAACTGGTAAGTGAGGGAAGAGTTTCCTCACTTTATCCTTCTCAATCCACTTTGCTTTGCTTGGATGTGTGCCCTTTAATCCTACTCAAAGATAATCAACATCAACCCTGCATGAATTCCTTGTCCTTATGTCTAGGATGATATCTTCCTTTAACTCATCCAAGTACTTAGGTTAAAACTCATCAACTGAAGGTATTGAAACTTCCTGATCCTGATCCATGATCATGGGAGGCTAATTTTTTTTCAAATTCTCTATGTTCACAACTGAATAAATCTACATATAAGGTGGAATATCTAAGCACAAAGAATTAGTGTCTCTTTTCTCCAAAATAGTGAAGGGTCCATATCGGATGGGCTTGAGTTTCTTTCCTTTACCCTTCAATCGTTCCTTGCTGATGTGAAGCCATACCCGATCTCCAACCTGGAATTGATGATCAACCCTGTGCTTGTCATGTCGAGCTTTATATTGTTCTTGACTCTTCTCCAACTATTCCCTGACTTCCTGGTGTATCTGTTGAATCCTCTAGATGAACTTCTGGGCTCTGTCCTTTGTTCATTATTCATTTACATCGATATCTTTCCCATACATAAAGTCCAAAGGAACCTTTGGTAGGTACCCAAAACATGTATTAAAAGGTGAACTATGAGTGGATGAATGTAAATATCGATTATAAGCATGTTCTACATAGGGTATATGTTCATCCCATAACTTAGGATTATTGCTACAGTAGCCTCGAAGAAAAAGTACCACTATTATGTTTACCACCTCTGTCTATCTGTCTATCTGTGGATGAAATGTAGTGCTCCTCTTCAATTTGGTGTCCATCATTCTCCACAAGCTAGTCCAAAAATCCCCAAGGAATCGAGTATCACGATCCGAGACAATGGACGTGGGTAACCCAAAGTGAACCCAAACACACTGAAAGAAGAGAATAACATTATGCTCAACAATGATCTTCTTTTTACATGGCATCAAGATACACATCTTGTTGGCCCTTGGTTATGTAAGGAAGCAAAGATTAAGGAAGAAAGGAAAAGTACAAATTGCGTTGAAGGCACATAAACCAAGGAGGGGTCGAAGTGGTAGAAAAAAAGGAGTGAAGTAAAGGAAAAGATATTCGTTGGAAGAGAAGATCAAGGAAGATAAAGAATCAAAGAAGAAAGACCCTGAACAACTCAGCAAGAGGAAAAAGACACCAACAGGTGCGTTGGAGCACCATGCAAAAAAGAAGGAGGAGTAGGCTAGCGAATCCCTGAAAACATGGGTCAAGTGAGCCTAGGGTTTTGACACCTAGGCTTTGGTCTAAGGTTGTCTAAGAGTCATGTAATGTATAAAGAAAGGTATATAAGAGTTGAGAGGGTTATTTTTTGGTTAGTGTTGGTTGTTGTTTATGGTTGATTATTTTTGTTGAGAGCAATATTGAGTCTGTATTCTGGATCTTCAGCAGGGTGTGAAGATAAACCCTTCAACTGGGTGCGCAGGAAGGGGAGAGGAAGAGAGAGAAAGATTTGCAGCTAAGTGCACAGATATAACTATATGTTTTCATCTAATATATCAAGAAACACATATATGTGGATGTAGCCCTAGGGAGAGGGTGAACCACGTATATCTTATTCTATTTGTGGTTGATTCTTTGTTATTTTTCATATGATATACTATTATTGAATTGTTGTGTTAGATCAGAGATATAACTCATGAATTAAGCTTAAGAGTGGTAGAAAATATCTAGATTGTTTTGCATTGTGTTTTGGAATCACTTTTCATTTCCTCTAGTTGTAGACACCTTTGTCCTGTAACCCCCTATTTCTTACTTCATGTGAGACTACATCTGCTTCACATGTGTTACCTAAAGGGCCAGTAGTTAGGGTTTGTTGGTGCCTTGTTAGAGTTGAACCCTACGTCTGCCCATGTGCCAACAAATGGTTCCATTCCCGGGATTGGGATCTTCTTGAGGTAATGTCAAGGTGGCTTCTATTGAAGACAAATATTCAAAAGTGGATAGAATACCAAGAAAGGGACTTCGCTGAAGATCAGAACAAGAACCCTAGAATTAGTGCAGAAGACTGGTTGGGAAGGTACATATTTACTGACATACATGATATTTTCTTTGGAGGAGTTCATAAGGAGTTATAAGAGTGGTTAGCCAGATTAGCAGATACCTAGTTTGAGATCAGATCTAGACCACTTGTGGTTTGGACAACAACGCTAATCAAGAAAGTCAAGAGCGTCGATAATGCTGTGTCTAGAGTAGTGGATCTCTGGTTTGATAACACTATTGGAGGGTACATTACCAAGTTTTCTATTGACATAGTAGAATCACATAGTCAAGTAGAGAGGTATTACTTTAAGGGACCTAGAGGAATGTTTCTACACGTTTTAAAGCTTAGGATTAAGATGCTATTACATGAGAATAATATCCTGAAGATACAGTAGTCAGTTGGACCTTGAAGCTAATGTTCAAGAATTCAAACAGTGATAGTGACACAAATGCTAGACTCATGCGTAGTGGGAGACCGTTCAGAGAGGTTCCTCTTATGAACCTATTTAAGAAAAACTATGGAGATGAGGGATTCTACAATGGAGAAAAAGAAGATGTAATAGATGAAGAGTATTCAGAGTCCACAAAAACAGAGGAAGTAGGATCTGAAGAACTATGCCGAGGAGGAACAGAAACTTCAGGAACTGTGCCTACTGTTGAAGTAAGTACTATTACTCCTCTCATTGTTTTAGTAGCATTAAGTAACCAGAGTAGTCAGAGCAAGCTGAGTACTATTAAAAGCAACTTAGTACATACTTAGTCGAGAAACCAAGGAATATCTATGGAAGATGAAATGAGGTTACCCATTTTTAGAGGAGATGGATCTTAGGACATTGATCAACACTGGTTCCTATATGAAGTTGTATGGATCATTAAGAAAGTCACCAACGAAGCTATTATGAGAGATCAATTTAGTACTAGGTTGAGGGATCATGCACTGAGCTGGTATATGAAGTTTTCTTTAGGACTCGGACAACCTAAACCATTGAATGACATTAAGACTGCATTGAGTGCAGAAATCAAGAAGCCTAATTTAGAGTCACAGTGTATTATAAAGTTGAAGGAGATCAAGAAGAAGGTAAAGTAACCTATATGGGAATTTGATCAGAGGTTTAAGACCTTGACAAGCCATTTGAGTTTTCAGATTCCAGATGAATAGAATAAAGAATGGTTCATCTCTTCCCTCCTGCCAGATATCATAGTTCGTCTGATGCAACAGAAGGTATCTTCGTAGGTTTAAGCATTGGAGATCACCATGAAACTAGAATAAGCCCCTGTAGGAGAATCTAGTCTAGGTATGAGCCAGATTTTAAATCAATTGGCTAGTTTATCCTTACAGGTGGAAGATATGAATAAAGATAAAGTAAAAGAGAAAAGAGAAGATATCTGGTGTATCAGATGTAAATCAGAGGGCCATGAAAAAGAGCATTGTCCCCTATTTCATGAATACTTGACCTCTAGAGAACCTAAACCTTTGAAGCAGGATACTGTACCCTGGTGTGAGGTATGTAGAACTAGACATCACCCTGGAGAATGTTATTATATGCAAAAATATGTCTAGACACCCACCAATATTTACTGCACATTCTGTAAATATGTGGGGCATTATGAGAATGATTGTAGGGATTACAATATCATGCATGAAATATCAAGGGATACATATAGAATTCAAGGATAAGTACAATAAGAAGGAAACATTTGGAGTTCAACTCCCCAGGAAGAGGAAACTTCAAACCTCATGGTGGATTCAGATTAAGAGGACAAGGAGGAGGTATGGGTCGAGGTTGAGGTTAGATTATTTTATATAATTGCACACAACTAGGACATTTGTCAAGGGATTGTTAGAACCCTTGTACCACATGAAACTACTATAACTCATTTGATCATGTCATCGAATATTGTCTAGTATTGTTGGCCAAACTCCAGGAGAGATGAGGAGGAAATCAACAAGTCCAATTAATATCAATAGAACCTAATGATGAGGAACCCATAGTCGTTATTATTAATAGAGGAGGTGTTGTTATAGGAGAATATAGGGTGACTCCGGGAAATACTACAGAAGGATTAGGGATGAGAAGAGCTACAAAGAAGGCATAGTTGTTTGATCCAAGGAAACAGAGGCATACTTTTGAAGAAGCAAGGAAATAATTTGTAGGAGAACAATATTCTTCATCTAAAGTACAACCAAAAGTAAGGGAATGTGAAATTCCACAACCATTTGATCAGTCTACCCTCACCAGACAAGGAAAAGAGGTAAGCAATCTCATGGACTTCTTATATACTTGTATCAATTTGATTAAAGATGAAAAAAATGTGAAAGAATTACAAAACTTGGTAAGATGGTATGAAATCAGAAGAATAGACCCTATGTTGAGTAGATTTGTGAATTAAGTATCTATGAAAAGAAGGAAAAACAAGGAACTGCACCTTAGTGCTCAGATTAGAGACTACAACATGGACTATGGGGTCCTTGACTTGGGATCATAAGTAATTGTTATGACAAAGTAGACTTGGGAATTGATGGGAAAACCTAGATTGATTTACTCTCCTATCAGGCTCAGGATGGATAATCAACAGGCGGTGAGCCCCTTTGGAATACTAGAGCATGTCCATGTAGACATCAACGAGGTAAGGACATTTGCAGACTTTGAAGTGATTGAGATTGTTGATGATAGTTTTCCTTATCCAACATTGTTAGGAATTGATTGGGATTTCAATAATTCGATTATCGTTGACCTAAGGAAGAGAAGAATGACATTTGAGGGTAATGTCATTAAATTCATTGCACCTCTAGACCCAGAATAAAGTCACAGATACACAAAAACCATTAGGGAAGAAGACCGCGCATATGAGCTAGAGAACATCTACAAACTGACAGCAAGACAACATGATTACATTAATCCTACAAAAGATGGAAATCTCAGTTGGCGAAGTGAAAGTGCATGTTCATTAGATTCAAAAGAGGCATTAGAAAATTGGCAGAATAGAATGTACGAAGTCTCTACACAGAGGTGTGCCATATTGACTAGAGAAGTTCGTTGGATGTGCACGAAAGTAAGTAATCTTCCTACATTCGATGGTTTGAATCATTTAGAGACATTTCTAGATGAATTTGAGGGAATTGTACTAGTACAACATAGGATTTTGGCACTAGACGAAGACTTGAAAGCCACACCAGCTAGATGGTGGGGAACACACAAGAATAACATCATAGGATGGGCACAATGTAACACATTATTGACAGTGTGCTTTTCAGATCAAGCTAAAGGATGCGAAGTTCGATACATAGGTCAGAGTTTCCCTAAGGATCATCTGAGAAGCTATGAGGAGTTCTGGAGAAATATTCCTAAAGAACAATGGGTACATAAGTTCATTAACGCCTTGTACACTACACCTATTAACTGGTATCTTCAAGAAGAACAATGCTTTGTCACTACATATTGGTACAATATGACTCAAAACTTTATAGCTACCTTGTTATTTGAAAGTCAGTACCCCACAGTAGATCAGGATTTACAAATTATAAGACAAAAGGTCTTTGAGTATGCACCTAACCCTCCTCTTGACCAAGAAAAAGATGAATGGATTGTGCCTCCAATAGTTATAGGAGTGCTACAATGTTAATGTTGATGAGGATGGTGACCTGAGGGATGTAAACATATTAGAAACTCAAGGAAAAAGAGACATAGAAGGGCCTACGAATGAATTACCCTTTGTTGGACAACCCATTAAAATTAAGAAGGTTAATATTGGAACCGCGCAAACACGTAAGTTAGCAAATGTAGGATGATGCTACTATTAGAAAAATTACAGAACTATTACATGAATATTAGGACTTGTTTCCAACGAATTTCATAGACATGAAGGGCATTAAAGGGCCCATGGGTGAAATGAGTATCCCATTGAGAGAAGATGCAAGACCTATCAAGTAGACACATTAGAGACTAAATCCCAAGTACAAGCATAAACTTAGGATTGAATTGGATAGAATGTTGGAAGCAGAAATCATAGAACCAGTTGAGGAATATGAATGGATCATCCCTATGGTGGTCCAAGATAAGAAGTTAGGAGAAATCAGAATCTGTGTAGATCTAAGGAAGCTGAATGGTGCATGTCTACACGATCCATTCCCTACACTTTTTACTAATGAGGTTCTAGATAATGTAGGAGGACAAGAGGTCTACTCATTCATAGATGGATTTTCAGGATATCACCAGATCATAATTGCTAAGGAATATCGACATAAGACCACATTTGCAGAAAAATGGGGTTCTTTCCAGTACATTGTGATGCCTTTTGGCTTGAAGAATGCACCAACCATCTTTTCCAGGGTGGTGGTCAAAGAATTTAGGGACTTTTTACACAAGTTCTTGGAAGAATACTTTGGTGATTGGACTGTTTTTAGCCTAATGAAAAATCATATTGAGTGCTTGAGATTAATTTTAGATAAGTGCAGGCAATGTCAGATTACCCTAAATTTGAAAAAGTGTATTTTATTTTCACCCTTTGGAGTGTTGCGAGGGAATATCATGTGTAAGCACAGGTTGTTAGTAGATCCTTCCAAGATCGCTATCAATGTTGATCTACCTCCTACTACTTTAGTTGGATAGTTGCGCATTGCACTGGGAGACACTAGATACTATAGGAAGCTTATTAAGGGCTATGCACAGATAACAACACCTATGGAGAAGCTATTAAAGAAAGATAGTAAGTTCCAATGGACAAAACAATGCCAATAGATATTCAACACAGTAAAGTAGAAAGTGGTTATTGTGCCTATCTTGGTTTTTCCAAATTGGTCGAGTAAGGAGTTCAATGTTCATGTCGATGCTTCTTCGTCTATTTCATTAGGAGAAGTCTTGGCACAACCATGTGTAGGAGAAATTGAACACCCTATAGCCTTTGATAGCGGGAAGCTTTCTACAGCTGAAAGGAACTATACCATGACTGAGAGAGAAGGATTGGCTATGGTATATGCGTTGCAGAATTTTAGACACTATTTGTTGGGAGGAAATTTTAAGATGTTCACTGATCACTCTGCATTGAAGTACTTAGTCAACAAGCTAGTGTTGGGGGGAATAATATGCATATGGATAATATTATTCCAGGAGTACGACTTTGAAATTGTTGTCAAGCTAGGAATAATGAATAAAGGACCTGAACATGGAGAGGAACCTACTATTCTAGAGGATACACTACCAAATGCACAAGTGTTGGCCATAAAAAAAGTCGATGATCACTTCGCCAAGATAGTTCAGTTCCTATACATGGGAATAGCACCTCGCGAGTACAAAGTCATTCAGAATAAACAATTGGTAGTCCATGCTATTGACTTTCAACTTATAGATGGATAGTTATATAATATGGGCCCAGATGAGATATTGAGGAGATGTGTTATAGAGGAAGAAAGACCATTGATTCTTGTAGAAGAACATGAAGGCATCATAGGAGGACATTATGCATGGAAAGAAACAACAAAGAAGGTTCTCAGAGATGGCCTCTGGTAGCCTACTTTACATAAGGATGCTAAGGAATACTACAGAGCCTGCGATGTGTGTCAAAGAGTAGGGAAGCCTTCTAGAAGGGATGAGCTGCCTTTGGAACCAAAATTAACACTATACGTATTCAAGAAATGGGCTATTGACTTTTTTGGACCTATTAACCCACCGGGAAAGTGCATAGGAGATCGATACATCATCATTGCTACATAGTATTTGACCAGATGGGAAAAAACAAGAGTAGTTAAGGACTGTAGTGAAGCTAAAGCTACGCAGTTCATCTTCGAGGATATTATAACCAAACTTGGATGCTCGAAGATCCTTATGAGATATCAAGGAACACACTTCATCAACAAAATATTGAAGCCTTGAATCAGGAGTTCGAAGTTCACCATCAGAAGAGCACACCATACCACCCACAGGCGAACGGTACGATCAAATATTTCAATAAGATCTTGGAGACAGTGCTGACTAAGATTTGTAGTGTCAATAGAGATGATTGGGATCTAATAATTCCAATAGTATTATGGGATTATAAAACTACTTGCAAAAAATTAACTCCATAGACTTCGTTTAAGTTGGTATATGGCTTGGAAGCAGTGGTACCTATGGAATACTTGGTTCCTATTTTAAGAATTGCAGTATTTACAGGTATGGATGACACCGACATTGTTCAAGATAGGCTTGTGCAGTTGCTGGAACTAGAGGAAGACATGTTTATTGTGGGATTTCATTAGCAGGTACAAAAATACCAAGAGAAGGCTTACCATGACAGACATATCAAGAAGAAAGAATTTAAGAAAGGATATTTGGTATTGTTATATGATATCAAGTTCATGAAGCATCTAGGGAAGTTTAGGACACATTGATCAGGGCCATTTGAGGTTCCCTATGTCACAGAAGGAGGATTTGCGCAGTTGAAGACCCTTAATGGAGAATGGAAAGAAGGCTTGGTAAATGGGAGTCAGTTGAATTTGTATTGTGACAACCAGTTTCCTGACATCTCTCAGTAAAATAAAATGAAGAAGTGTCTAGGTACCAGGTGCAGTTGGAACTGGGTACCAAACACATAAAAGACAGTTTGTACAAGATAGGGAGGGATAGATCAGAAAGCACAGGATGCTTCACGTAGTCTACAATCGAAGTGATATAGAAGGTTCAATATTCCAATGATTCAGGATGAGTCACATGTGAGTGTTGGGGGCTTGTTGGTCCTTGGTTATGTAAGGAAGCTAATATTAAGGAAGAAAGGAAAAGTACGAACTGCACAAAAGGCACGTAAAACAAGGATGGGTCGAAGTGGCAGAAAAGAAGGAGTGAAGTAAAGGAAAATAAATATATTGGAAGATAATATCAAGGAAGATAAAGCATGAAAGAAGATGGACCGTGGACAACTCAACAAGCAGAAAAATACACCAACAGGTGTGTCGGAGCACCTCACAGAAAGGAAGGAGGAATAGGGTGGCGAAGCCCTTAAAACACAGGTCAAGTGGGTCTAGTTTTTTGGCACCTAGGGTTTTGGACCTAGGGTGTTGACACCTAGGATTTGGGCTAAGGTTGTCTGAGAGTCATGTAATGTATAAATAAAGGTCTAGAAGAGTTGAGAGGGTTTTCCGTTGGTTAGTGTTTCTTGTTTTTCATGGTTGATTATTGTTGTTGAGAGAAATATTCAGTATGTATTATGGATCTTCAGTTGGGTGCGAAGATCAACCATGCAGTTGGGTGTGCAAGAAGGGGAGAGGAAGAGAGAGAAAGATATCCAACTGTATGTTTTCATCTAATATATCAAGAAATGCAGTTCTGTGGACGTAGCCCTAGGGAGAGGGTGAACCACATATATCTTATTTTCTTTGTGGTTGATGCTCTATTATTTTTCATCTAATATATTGTTACCG
>SNQJ01S0144992.1:0-24169 GCA_010110895.2 Picea sitchensis
TTCTATAATTGAAGTATTATGGGCATATGAATTGTCTTTTATTTGAAGTCAACAAGCATTATGTCTGTAATTAAGGGACATTTAAATGGTTTTGGTTTTTAAAGTGGATGCTTATTGGATTGTGGGGTCTGAACAAAGTTATAATTGTTATTTGATTTGATTTTTTTTTATGAACAGTATTTGTATTATTCCCTCTCATACTATCATTGTTTTGCTCATTATACCCCCTCACGGTCCCAATTTCATTTTTACATGCCCTGTTCTATAAAATAAATTAAAACTCTGTATGGCAGTGGAAAAAGATACGATGCAGAAATAGGTGGCAACTGATATATTTTGGTATTGATTTCACAATTAGTTATTTAATGAATTATTGAGAAGTACTCGCGTTTTTATTCCCTATCATGCTACCACTTTTTCTCTCATTACAATCCCTCCAGATGTCCCATGAACCCTATTTCACCCCCTTCTCACTTGGAAATTATTAAATAATTTATTATGGATTGAATTGCATGGGTCTTATGTCAATTTCTGAGCCAAACTTTGTTTCATATAAATAGAATGTCATGTATGGTCTGTTAAGGGCTAGTTACTAATGAATTGTTGCATACAGGATGTGTTTCTTCAGCAGAGGCAGCCATGGAAGAAACAATAGAGGAAGAGGTAACTGGAACAGAGGGCCTAGAAGGCCTAGATTCTCAATTCATTTTGATGTCGACTCTTGGAAATTGAACCAATTGTTTCAAGTTGGATTCTTCAATTGGATTGGGTAAGGGATAGTTCAACCCTGACTAGAGAGACCTCCCTTCCATCCTCAAAATATCCCTAGTATTCATGTGCCTCCTCAGGTATCCATGCAACTAGAAGTTCTTGAAAATGATAGATGGAAGGAGATTGTCAATCCAGGAATCTCCCATCATCGTGGCTGGCCCAACTTGTCATTGCCTCCTCCTCCACCTCTAAATCCTAATGTTGAAATTTTCCCTGTGCATTCACCTGGTCATTCCTCTCATGCTAGAAAAAGGCTTAAGACTGATGTCCCCCATGTACACGAAAAAGGTAAATCTATTGCCTCCCCTTCATCTCCTTCAAATGACTCATCAAAATCAGTGTCCTCCCGTATGCATCTGAAGGACAATTGTTCCCATGTTATTAGTGAGATTAAGCCTCAAGGTTCGAGTCAACCTAAGGCTAATATTTCTGATATTTAATATTCAAATTTTGGAAATATTTATGGGAACTACAAGGTGGGATGAGTTTAAATGATTATCTAAATTGTGTTTATTTTTGTAAAGAATAAAGGAAGGGATTCACAAGGGGTCCCACCTACTTAGTTATTATTAAATAAAGACCCTTAACTATTATTATTATTACTTCCCCTAAACTAAAATTAATTAAGTTTAATTAACTTAACTAAATAAATTAGTTGAACTACTTCAACTTATTTGGAATGGATAAAAGACAAATGAAAAGGGAGAATAGAAGGAGAACGAAATATTAAGGTTTTCTCTTTTGTTTTCATGAGACAGTTTCAGTTTTCATTCATTCTTGAGTTGATTAAAGACCTAATTCTCTTTTTGATAGTTGGGTCCTATTGTACACAGCAAGGTTCAAAGTTGAACCATATCATTCAGATGCTTGTTTCAGAGGTGTTGATCTATCTTCGATAGTTTGTGTATTACTTGTATGTTTATGGATTAAATTTCATAACTAATAAAGGATATTGTGCAGAGTCAAATTAGCAGTAGTTTGTGGCAAGTTGATCTAGATTTTAAATTTTAGTTTTTACTTCTTGTCAGAGTCCTTTTGTATGGTTTTCATCTGGTATATCTACATTATACTTTTGTCCATGCCCTCACAGGGATTTTGTAAAGAGAAAGATAATTTGATTTCTAGGAATGAAATAAAGTGATTTCTATTATGTCTCATTTGTGTGTATCTGTGACTTGGTTACTTTTGCTTTTGATCTCCACATTTATTTTTTGTAATCTGTATATATTTCAGAAAATTACATAAAAAATTTATGATATTTTGCAACATTATTTTCATAAAAAACCATCCTAAACACTTGTAATTAATACTTGTGGATTGGGAAAATATTTTTGAGGCTATAAAACATAGGGTGATATTCCTGACTATCTTGCCTTAGCCAGGAAAGATTTGCAAATGCTTGAGTAAGATAAATCATATCTTTGCCTCAACACTTATTTGGTGACCATACTAGGGAGATCTTCCATATCTCTCTGGTTGACTAAATTCATGTTATCATTGAGTGTTTTTATGTTTATGCTTTTGATTCATTGATTGTTTTCTTTTCTTCATGACATTACCTGTTACAAGGAAATCCAATATTGAGCCCGTTATTAAAGATCATACCAACATTTCTTTAACCTTATTCAATACTATCTTAGAAACCACTAACACCCAGGTTGAGCTTGAATGCTCATGGGAAGTGATTGAACAAGACATAAGTGTTCGAGAACACTGGGAAGCTAGGAAAAGACATCCTAGGAATCATCCATAGATTTCTTTTTCCTAAAGTATTGATCTTCTTTTCATGTCTTGAAACCCTCGCATCTCTAGAATAAGAAGAGGTTTATCACTTAAGATCAACCGTATTGCTGAAATAGGAAGAAGAAACGTTGTTTTTCCAACCCAAAAAGGTACTCTAAGGAGAACTTTGTTTGATTCAACTAGTTCATCTTTCTCTCCCTTACCTATCGTTGAGAAGATGACATCTGTGGGTGGCTCTAGTGGAACTGGAAGTGCTTCTTCATCTCAATATTCAGCCTCATCATTTATTGGTATCTTGTAGAGTCATCAAGTCCTTGTCCAATCTACTACCAAACCCACTAAGCTCATAAAGAAGTATGGATTCTTTCAATTCAAAGAAGATGCTACTACTACTCCATGGCATGTATCATCTCCTCTTAACCTAGCACCTGCTACTCGTCCACTTCCAAAATTCAAACATCATCTCCCTAGGTTTTCATGAAATAACACGGTCACTACGAATGAACACTTGGTGGAATTTTATAATTCTTATCACAACATAGGAGAAAATGACAATGACACTTGTATGTGATTATTTGTTAATTCCCTTGAAGGGAAAACAATGGAAAATTTCTTTGATCTTCTTCCCAATATTATTTCCACTTAGGAGGAGTTAGTTTATTGGTTCAAATATACTTATGGGAAATCTAAGAGCCCAACTAAACAATTATGACAGTATAATAACATTTTGTACAAAGACGACGAGACTATCAAGTATTTCAACTTACATTTCACCAAGTTATATAACCAAATTCCTAAACTTATTCACCCTAAGAACCAAGCCTCTTTTATGCATTATTATAATGCTTTACCTTCCCCTTACCGTCATAGGCTTGAAGAAAATGCCATTGACAACCTTGGTTCCTCTCTGCATACTTGTTTAGAGTATGAAGAACAACTTGAAAGAACAGGTCTTCCCAAGGGAGACTCAGTTAAACAAACTGACATGTCCACCCTCTTACAGCTTGTATAAGACATGAATAACCGAATGATAGAATATGAGCAAAAGGGAAATATCACTTCACTTACCCCTGGGGCCTCATCTACTTCTTCACCACCCTTTAGGAATACTAGTGAAAACAACTTTCAGCCTAAAGCCATCATGCCTCATAGTTGGTCTAAATTTTGCGAGGAACACCATGAGGAAAGTACTTATGAGGTAAAGAAGAGTTTGAGAGATAAAATATTTGGTAAAATGCTGGGAAATACCATTGATGTTCTAGATTTCGCAGAACCAGAGGATGTCATGATCATAAACACTAGGAATAAATCCTATGTTTCAAAAGGAAAATATGATCCCCCTGGTACTTCTTCTAACCCAAGATCATCTTCACTAGCTTCTATTGTACAAGTTACTAAAACTCTTGAAAGTCAAGGAACTCTCTCCCCTCTTCCATCTTCCACATAAAACATTCTCAATCAATTGGATAATATTAAATCTGATGCTACCCTCCTGGACATGGTTGTCGTCCCTGAGAAAAAAAAGCATCTGAAAAATTTCATGGAAGGAAAAACTTCCACTGTAGCCAATCTCTATGAAGAGGTAGATGAAGAGGACTCAACTATAAATAAAGTAGGTGTACATAATTTTAGACACTGTAAAAAATCCTCCATTTTTTATTTATGTAAAGATTATGGACAAAATAGACCATTCTTGTCTGATTGACGACGGTTCGGGCCCAAGCGTAATGTCAAACATTATTATGGAAGAGCTAGGCTTGTCTTGTACAAATGAAAATTCCATAACCATGCTCTCTTATAATAGTTTACAACAATAAACCATAGGTGAGATCAAGGACGTGACCTTGGTTTTGTGTGCGCATACTGAAATAGGGACAACCCTTAATATTTAGGTAATTGACTTGCTAATGAGTAATTATTCAATCATCTTAGGAAGAGACTAGATACCTATCACTCGACGGGACACACTTGTCTATTCCTTGGAATGGAAAGAACATCACAGTCCTAAGGGAGGGAATAATTTCACCTTATATAGAAAGCATCCCACAACCTAATGTAAATTATATTGAAGAGGACCTAGGAGTGTACTCCATCTTTTCCAATGAGGACAACACTATCTTGGAACAAATCGACCTAGAGTATGGGATGTGGCATATGCACTTTGATGGTTCATGCTCCAATGAAGGAAATGGAGATGGCATTATATTTTACTCTCATGTAGGTAAAATTCACAACTTTTCCTATAGCTTAGAATTTGCTTGCACTAAAAATGTTATTGAATTTGAAGCATTACCAGTCTCTGGATCTTTCCTTTTTCTGATTTGGATCGACTCTTTGGGCTCCTAATTGAACCCAAAACAAATCTACACAAGCCCCTTTTTCCTCCTTAGGCATAGGTCCTATGAATACCCGCACCCTCTATCTGTGCACTCTGGTGCTCTTCAATTTTCAGGTGCTAGCTCCTTTACACTAGCCCCTTCCTTCAATATGTCGTTGGGATATAACCTTGCGGAACTATGCAATTGCGGGTGCGGGAAATAGTGGTTTATACCAACCCACTTTCTCCCCGCAATTCACCTCCAACTGCCACATATCCCTTCATTGAAATAGTGGTTGAAATTGCGGCCCGCTCAAGAAATATTATCTTTTGAGCTTGTCCTGGCCCCGCAATTCTTCCCCACTGTCGATATTCAACCTCTCGGTGCTACTTCTCGATCAACGATTGTTATCGAATATTTACCTGTCTCTGGCCAACTGTCCAATCAATGACCTCTTCTACCTTCATGTACAATCTCAGACATTCGTGATTTGTCGCCACATAACTCCCCTCTAAATCAATGGTTGTCGTTGATTCCAAATTTATGGCCTTCAATATTTTTGACTCTCAAACTTTCGCTTCCTCCGTATGGAAATCTTACAGAGTGGAAGATATGTTGCCACCTGTCTCCTAGAACCTAAGGCTAGGATGCCCTCTGTGAATCCGGCCTTTGGGGATCTCGATTCTCAAATTCTCACCTCTGTTGACTGGGTATCTCTCAGAGTGGAAGATATACTGATGCGTGTCTCCCCAATCAATGGTTGTGCTCCCACTTCGGAACTTTGGCCTCCTTAATCAAATCGACGATCCTTCTTCTCCCTCCTCGGTCAACGATCAAGATCTTCTTCGGGTCTTCGAACCTATCCTTCCTCTTCTTTCCTTCGGAGTCCTAGATCTAGCATCACGTGTCCTCCTTCGCATCAATGAATCTTGTCGTTTCCAGGATTTCGGCCTTCAACATTCTCAAATCTCAACAACCACAAATCTTCGAAGTGAAATATTCCGGAGTGTTGGATCTTCTGAC
This sequence comes from Picea sitchensis, assembly GCA_010110895.2. Lineage (NCBI taxonomy): Eukaryota > Viridiplantae > Streptophyta > Pinopsida > Pinales > Pinaceae > Picea > Picea sitchensis. Next base: position 5,856 of record SNQJ01S0144992.1, read on the forward strand.
ACCTATCCTCTCTTGATCTAACGACTATTCAATGGATGTCTAATGGAGTGAATATTTCTCCTCCATGTGTCCCTTCGCAGATCAATGTTGCACATGATCCTTGTGGGATCAACGACCCTTAACCACTTCGGCCTTCGGCACTTCGAAACTTTTCGAAACTTCTTTCCATAAAAACCCTGGAGTGGAATCCTTCGAAGTCCATGATCTGGTGATACCTGTCCTCTTTCAAATTGACAACTATCGTTCATTTTGGTTGTTCAGGCTTCAGTGATGTCAAACCTTTCTCCTTCGTATTCTCCTGGAGTGACTTCACCCTAAATTCAGGATCTCTCTCCACGTGCCCTGCTGGATCTAACGATCTAGATTTTCTTCGACTCTTTGGGCTTCGGCGATCTCAGTTCTCAACTGAAACCTCACTACAATTTACCTGGAGCTCGCAATCTGTTGACAAGTTTCCCTTTGCAGATCGATGTCTCTTGGCCCTTCGGCTCTTCAGGCTTCGTGTGTTTCAACCTTATGTGCGCTCGTTCCTCCCAAAGCACCTTCACTCGAACTTGATGGATTTATGCCACGCGTCCTCCCAAATGATGGACGGTCCCAAATGAATTCGGAACTTCAGGACTTTTGCAAGTCCACCCTCTTGTGTGTACACAAAGCGTTAAATCTTGTGCACCTTCTTGTGATCAGACGACGACTGATCCTCTGCGCTCAGATCCAATGCTTGAGATATGTTTCCTCCTTTGCACTTCCTTATGTCACTAGACATTGATCTAACGGTCCATGCTCCTTTCCCACAACCAATCTAACATTTGTTTTCGCTCCTCCTCCTGAGCTTCCACCTTCTCCCGACTTGGAAGATTTTGAAAGTGTTCAAATATTGTTTTGTCCTTTGAACCTTCTCCCGTGAACCCAACCTCTGGGTCTCGCCTGCGCATTTGAAAATGCTATCTCTCCTGAGATTTTAGACTTGGAATAAGTCTGTCTCTTATGCTCTCTTTGCTTTATCTCTTCTAAGATTCAAGACTTAGAATAATTTCATCATCCACACACTCCTTGTGATATTCCTTCTGAAATTGATCTCTTTGAAGATTTTGATCTCCCATGCACTCCTTGCATTTCTGGGATTTCGTCAAACTCAAATCGGAAGGATTTATCGAAAATAAATACTTCTCACCCTCCTGGTGTTCCCCTTGCTCGATACACACCTTGTAGAGATGCTTCTACAGAGTATTCAATATATTTGTTCTTTTCAAACTCAACACATATTTCTTCCTGTGCACACTTGCACTCGCTCAATGCCCTCTTGGAAGAGCTCTACATAGTTCTCAGTAACTCTACTTCTCTCTGAACTCGATAAAAAGTTCCTCCTGTGTACTCCTTTCACTTCTACTAATGAAGGTTCAATGGTATCCCTCCTGAGCTTTCCTTGAGGTTAACTCACCTCTTTCAATGCAATCCTTGCAGATTGTGTGCACTCCTTGCACTCGAAAACTCTAAGATGAGAAACAATTGAAACTCATACAATACTTCACCAGTTCATACATTCAAACATGAATGACATATAAAAGCATAACAATGAATACAAATACATAAACACACCATATGTAGGAAAAATTATTTTTCTATTATCTTTGTGTGTCTATACAGATGTTTTCAAAAACTAGAATGCAACAGAGTCCCTGTTCTCTCAAGCTCTCTCTTTGAACTATTCTACCTCCTAATTATCCTAAGACTCTCTACCCGATATCTCTCTCTCAAGTCTCCTAATTACAAAACAGGGCTCTACGAGCTTATCCTCTTCACCACCTTAGTGCTATCATTGTCTCAGTTACGACACCATACTCCTACGACTCATTCTATAAATGAATGTCCATACCTGACTACGATATGGACCTGCTATAGGAAACCCTTTAAGGAAACCATATCCACTACTTGTACAAAGGTATGGTGTGGCTCTTACATCCTTACAACTCAAAATCTGTATTGAATCATATTTCAAATTTTAAAAATGGGAGGGTCGGTGCCTCTCCCTTTATCCATTGCATGTATGCATGTTGGCATGTTGGTGCATTTGTTGTGGTGGAGTGATGCTCCTGCATCATACTCCACTGCTAGGAAAAACATGAGCTCCTCTTCTCCATTGTTGAAATATTCTTGGATCCCAAACTCTTCCTTGGAGTTCTCCTCTTTATCCTCTCCAGCTATGTTGTTTTTGTTGATGTTGCTTTTCTTCTCCTTCTTCCCTGCTGCTATGGAAGGCTATCCTCTTCTTAGTTTCTCTTTGTTGACTTCTTCTTGCGTTGACCTCAACATAATATTCCTAATATCCTCTATCAATCTGTCCAACTGCTCCAGAGGCTGGCTCTTCTTATGCAGTCATATCAACTACAACTCTTCCTTATTAGTGGGTGGATCGACTTGACCCCCCTTTCTACTTTCCCCATCTCTTGTGTCCTTAGCTTGCCACCCTATTGCAAACTTCAATTCTACGATTCCATCGCTGAGTTGCTTCTTAGTTTCTTCTTCTGACAACTTTTCTTCTGCCAATTCTCCTACTGGTATATCTCCAACTCCGTCCAGTCGTTCCTCGGGCTAGTATGCTTCTCCATATTCTTCCAACTTGATTTGTTGAATGTGAAAGATTTGCACCATTACCCTTCTCTCTAGGGCTTCCAATTCTTCATACAGATCAACAAAATCCATTCTATTTGTTTCCTCTGCTACTGTAGGCTCCAATGTTGCAGTCATCTCCTATTCAGCTTCCTAGCTAAAAAATTTGAGCCATTCTTTTGAATGCTCCTCCGCTTCTGCTAGGGTAGACATCAATGTCTGCTCCATTTCTTCCTCTTCTCCTTGGAAAGCTTCTGATATCTGCTCTTTCATCATGACAGTCACCATTGGTTGTCCTTCTTCTATTGTTGCATCTACAACACATTCTCTGGCCTCAACTGGGCTATTTTGTAGGAATATCTGAATTCCCCCAATAATCAGAATGCTCCTATGATCCTCCTCTTGTGAGAGTCTTTAAATTATCATCATGTTCATTCACATGGTCTGCAAATCCACATGAATCTTCATCTATCAACACTCCTTCCTTACATGAAATCACTTCTGATCTCATGAGACTTTCAGTCAGTCTCATTTCTTTCCCCCTACCCACCTAGCAATTTGGGATTTCTCTTCTACCCACCTAGAAGTCTATGAGATAAACCACTTCCATCTCATTGCCCATTTGGAAATTTGAACTTTCATCACTGCTCCTCTGGTAGTATATGAGACCTCCACCTGATCTATTTCCATTGCCCACCTAGAAACTTGAAAGTCCAATTATGCCCACCTGGCAGTATGAATTTCCACTATTGTCCTCTTGACAGTCTATGATATCCTCCAATGATCTCATTTCATTTCTCACCTAGAAATATGAAAATACATCTCTTCTCTCCTGGAAGTTTATGATATCTTTATCTGATCTCACCTCCTCCTCATCACTGACATGTCTCCCAATTTCTAGTTTATAGACGTAAACCACTTCTTCCTCTGTGTCACTGAGGTTTTCGACATACCTCAACCACCTCTTTAACAGATGTTGTTGTCCTCTGGCCAAAAATATCTTGATTGACCACTTCACCTTCTTCTTCATGGGCCACTTATACACCCAATGCGCTTTATCATTTTGCTTTATTTTTAATGTCAGTTGCTCCATCCTTTATCTTATCTCATTAAGCTCCAGATCCACCTCTGGATTTCATTTCTTCTTGCGGCCTTCTCTTCGACTATTCCCATGGCATTCAATAGCCATTTCCACCTTCTACCTGCCCTCTTAGAAATCCTATGGATCACTCTACATCTGAGAACATCCCCATCTTCTCTTACAGCTCACCTGGTTGTTTAAATTTTTGTTGTTGTTGTACGCATGCAACAACTCCCTTACAAAGCATCAGTACCCTACTCCTTCACCTATTGTCTATAGGAAAATTCCTATTTGTGATACCACCTAATGTTATCAGGACATATCCTTTCACCGTCTCTCACTTTTCCTACTATTTGCAAACAAAATTATGGCCTCCTCCTCTTTCTCTTTCGCCTGAAATGTACAAACAAAATTCAAGCTCTATCTACTTTTTCCTTAAATCTACAGACAAAAATATCAGCTCTGATACCACCTAGTATCAGAGTATCTCTTGCCACCATCTCACCCTTTGCCTACTGTCTGCAAGAAAAATTATGGCTCTGATACCACCTGATGTAGATCACCCCCTTCCCTCCTAGGGTTGCGTGACCTCTCGGTCTCTGGATATTTCCTTCTTCTGAGTCAGATTGACTCTTCGGTCTCCTAATCGAACCCCCAAAAAATATACATAGGTCCCTTTTTCCTCCTTAGGTGCAGGTCTTGTGAATACCCACACCCTTTGTCTACGTGCTCTAGCACTCTTCAATTTTTGGGTGCTAGCTCCTTTACACTAGCCCCTTCCTTCAATATGTCCTTGGGATATAACCTTGTAGAACTATGAGATTGTGAGCACGGGCAAGAGTGATTTACACCAACCCACTTTTTTCCCTTCAATTCACCTCCAGCTTCCATGTATCCCTTCATCAAAAGAGTGGTTTAAATTGTGGCCCGCTCAAGAAATATTATCTTTCAAGATTGTCCTAGCCCTGCAATTATTCCCCATCGTCGATATTCAACCTCTCGGTGTTACTTCTTGATCAACGTTTGTTATCGAATCTTTACCTATCTCTAGCCAACTGTCCAATCAATGACCTCTTCTCTCTTCACGCATGATCTCATACATTCGTGACCTGTCACCATGTAACTCCCCTCTAAATCAATGGTTGTCGTTGATTTTGGATTGCCGGCCTTTAGGAGTGTTGACTCTCAAACTTTTGCTTCCTCTGTATGGAAATCTTTTGGAGTGGAAGATATGTTGCCAGCTGTCTCCCTAAACCTACGGCTAGGATTCCCTCTGTGAATCTGGCCTTCGGGGATCTCGATTCTAAAATTCTCGCCTCTACTAACTGGGTATCTCCTAGAGTGTAATATCTGCTGACGCGTGTCTCCCCAATCAACTATTATTCTCTGACATCGATACTTTTGCCTCCTCAATTAGATTGACGGTCCGTCCTCTCCCTCCTTGATCAACGATTGAGATCTTCTATGGGTCTTCAGACCTATCCTTCCTTCGCTTTCCTCCGGAGTCCTAGATATGGATTTGCGTGTCCTCTTTCACATCGATGACTCTCGTCATTTCTGGGATTTTGGCCTTCAACGTTCTCAAATCTCAACAACCACAATTCTATGAAGTGAAATCTTTCGGAGTGTTGGATATTTTCACAACTGTCCTCTCTTGACCCAGTGGTTGTTCAATGGTAGTCTAACGGAGTGAATCTACATCCTCCACATGTCCCTTCATAGATCAATGATCCATGTGCTCCTTGTTGGATCAATGACCCTTAACCACTTCAGCCTTCAACGCTTCGAAACTTTCCGAAAATTCTTTCCATAAAAACACCGAAGTGGAATCCTCTGAAGTCCATGATTTGGTGACACATTTCCTCTTCCAGATCGATGACTATCATCCGCTTTGATAGTTTGGGCTTCAACTATGTCAAACATTTCTCCTTCGCGTTCTCCTGAAGTGACTTCACCCAGAATTCACGATCTCTCACCATGTGTCCTCTGAGATCTAATGGTTCGGTTTTTCTTCAGCTCTTCGGGCTTCGACGATCTCAATTATCAATTGAAACCTCACTACTACTTACTCGGAGCTCGCGATCTATTGACAAGTGTCCCTTTGAAAATCAATGGATCTCAACCCTTTGGCTCTTTGTGCTTCGAGTGTTTCAACCTTCTGTGCACTCATTCCTCCCGGAGTACCTTCACCTAAACTTGATGGATTTCCACCACGCATCCTCCCAAATGATGGACGGTCCCAAATGACTTCGGGACTTTTGCGAGTCCACCCTATTGTGTGTATAGAAAGCGTTAAATCTCATGCACCTTCTTGTGATCAAAAGGCGGTTGATCCTATGTGCTCAGATCCAATGCTTGAGATCTGTTTCCTCCTCTATGCTTCCTTATGTCACTAGACGTTGATCTAACGGTCCATGATCCTTTCCCACAACCAATCTAATGGTTGTTGTCTCTCCTCCTCCTGATATTTATCAAAGCACTTAGCAAGAGAAGTTATTTACACATTAAGACAAACACAAAGCATAACAAAACAATGTTTACGTGGTTCACCCCCACCTTGGGGCTACGTCCACCAACTCTTCTTCTTTATTGTCTTCAATTAATCGGTTACAAGCACAAAGCCTCAAAAACCCTACTCTGCATAGGACAAAAGATCTGTGCATCTTGCTAGATCCTTCTTCCTTGCATTACAACACAAAGCCTTCATAGTCTCTTACAATGACTTGCACTTAGCTCTGCAAGTCTCACACAGTATGCACAAAGCCTTACACTTCTTGATCACAAAAATCCAACTCTTGGCACTTAGCCAAATTGTACAACTAACATCACATAGATTCCTTCCGACCTCTCCTTACATTTCCTATACATCTATTTATACAAAAAAAATAGGCCTAAACATGGGTAAACCCATGGGCTGACATCCCATTCGCGTTACATATTCCCAAATCCCAAAAAGGACCCAAAAAGGGGCTGAGATCCCGTGATCTTTGCTTTGTCTTGCGCTCCTCCTTCAACAACTTGTCGAAGTCCAAAAATAGGTCAAACTTGACCAGATACCAACAAAACTTGGTCAAGGACCAACAGGCCTCCAACACTCACTTGTGACTCGTCTTGAGTCACTCTGATGTAGGAAGTTCTGCTTCAAACGCTTCGAGCTTGGATCAAAGTGCTTCAACTTGTTGTTGTGCTACAAGCTCTTGTTTAGAAAATTCTTGAATGACTACATCATTCACATGTCCTTCCAGGCACTATTATATTGCAGTGCTAACCTGCTCCAGTTCTGCTCCTTGGCCTTCTACCTCTATAAACAATTGATAGGCCTTATCTTGTACAGGTTGGAGTTTCTGAGTTATCTCCATAAATCTGCTCTGGATAGTATGGATTTTTTGTTGGGCGGTTCTCTTCTCTTGAGATCTCTTCATTCTTTCCACATCTGACAGACACTTTAGCTATGCCTATATCTTTTTAGCTTGGTACTTCACTTCTTGGAGTTGTGACTCTAGTGCCTACAACTCTGGGTTCTTGGTAAGTTTCTCATATGTTTGGGCACTACGATCAGCGAATTTCTTACATTCTAAGGTAAGGGCCTTTAGCATTTCCACTGTGCTCCTGGCAGTTTATTTTCTTTGGTCCTTTACCTTCTGTGGGGTCTCTAGCATAGTGTGTAGTTCTAGGTCTGCGATGCATTGCTGCAGTTGTTGGATAACTTCTTCATGTTGCACTACTTTCTTCATGAATTGATCCTCTGCCTTTACTTTTACGACAGTCACAAAGCACAGTGCTTTGTTGACCATTTCCTTTACTTCGAGTTGCTCGGTGGGCAATTGTTCCTTTCCTTGGTGCATCTGTGCCTTTTCTTCATTGAACTTTTCTTGGAGAGAACTCTTTTCCTATTCGATAGCTCGATGTTTTTCTACAAGTACTCCATGTACTTGTACCAAATCCTGGGTGGTTTGCACTATTTCTTCCTGTGCTCTTTGAAGGCGAGCTTTGACTGTATCGGCTAAGCAGTGGAGTTGAGCTAGCTCATATCCCACTTCTGGCTCTCCTGGTGCAGTGGAGACTGCACGGCTGGATTGTAGGGCTTGTTGTACTCCTTGGAGTTCAGTCTTGATTCGATCATACAGATCCTCTTGCTTTGCTTCTTGTTTCTATATTATTTCCAGCGAATCATCATTCAAGGCTACTACGAGAAATTTGAAGTCATCAGAGGTGAGGACGATATGCATATTTGTCATATTGGCCTTCGATTTCTTCCGAGAGGAAGGTTTTGGAGGTGAACCTTTCCTCTTCATTAGGGAATCATCCTCATCACCCTACTGCTATTCATTCAAATCTGCACCATCACCTCCTTTCTCTGGTGGGATGGAAGCAGTCTTCATGGATGCACTGTCTAAATCATGGACCTCTTCCATCTTCTTTTTCTTTCTCGGTCTAGGTGTATCCTGCATAATTTTTGGGTTGTTGATATCATATATCTCTGCAGGGTCTGCTAGAATGAGGAGGTCCACCGACCAATCCTTGGTGATCTCCTCCAATTCCTCCTCCATTATCTTATAGTAGGATTGAATTTTTTGCTTGTGTTCATCAGCGTGCACTGTGATTTAAATAAAATGTTGGTCTGCGTTGAACTTCATCAAAGGCCCGAATTAGTGTATAGTGTTCAACGTCATGCGAGGATCGGACTGTATGGCTATCTTCAGTTGATTGTAGTATGTATGGAACACGGAATTTTATTGTCATTTCTTGTTCATGTCACTTTAGTACCACAATGTACTGAACTTCGTGGCCAATGGTTCGAAGGGCTTGATGTCTGGAAAGGTCGCATCTTTCGGCATCTCCCAGGCGATGAAAGTGATCAGGATCAATAGCCAGCTGAAGTGAAATTTGTACCCTTGATATTGGGATTCTTTGCAGTCAAGTTCCAACTGGTTCACCGGGTACTTCGCCCAATTCATTTGTAGGCCCTTTGTACACTTCCCTGCGAGGTATACTACAAAACCAATCACTTGGGTGGGTCAGTTCTTGCGTACTAACTTCCCTACAATCATATGAAAAATGAGTCACATTGCGCCACTCTGGATAGAAGCTACCTTGTAGCCTCGTGTTCCTTTCTTGACATTTCCATAAGTGTCCTTGATCCTTTGTGCAAGAGTGTGGTCAATGGATTTTTCAGGATAGAAATCCTATGGGTCAGGTCCTTGCATAATCAACCCCATGATCCAATGGATCAACATCAGATCAACTATGATATGACATTTTAACCAAAAATATCCACCATGGTAACAAGACAGCAACATCTTGACGCATGCATTTACCTCCTAGTGTCTTCCGAAATGGGGAATCTTCACGACATTCAGTAGGGTGGACTGTGTGAGGTCATGGGTCCATTACTGAGGAACGATCTTCGAATTCTTCCCTTTAGTTTTAGTCAAGTACTTATGTGGGGATAACATGTTGTAGACTTTGCGATCTCCGAGGTTGAATTTGCTAAACTTCAACACTGTGATCTTATCTTGGTCTTCTTGAACTGCACATATCCCCTTTGGGAGGTATGCAGTGACCGAGGCGCACTCAAAATATCTAGGTATGATGTCACGGTTTACAACACCGCTCAAAGGTGGTACATAGGTGGGTAAGATATTCTAGATCAGTTTAGCATTCACTAAGTCATCTCTATTCTTAGTTAGCTTCTCATTGGATGGTCGGGATGGTCCTTCTCCTCGAGCAGTGGATGGAGAAGTTGGCAGTCCTCTCGTGGATGATGCAAGTATACCTATAGAAATCGACATGACTCTTTCAGTCATGAGGTCGATCAAAACTTCCTCAACAACTCTTTCTGCAGTGCTCAACTCGTCCGACATACACGCTCGGGGTTAACAATATCAGGTTCGGGGGGTAGCTTAGATATAGTAACGAGAGAGAGATCAGAAGCTCAAATTCTCAATTGGCAAAAGTGTTCTTGGTGCATGGTGTGGTGGGATAAATAGGTAACTCGACAACGGGTCACCTGAAATGGGTATGAGGCCTTCATTAATTCGATTATGTCCATTATGGCGCAGTCCCAATAGTTGGATGGTGAGATGGTTGGCCATAAATGTCTTTCTATTCATTTAGAGCATTGATCTAATGATTATAATGTTCCCTAACGGGTATATTGCTTCGTCATTGCGAAGTGTCATGTGTCGTTGTTTTAATATCCTGGCAAAGCTCCAACTTTGCAATTTTTCCTTCTGCGAGGTTCCCTCTGGAGCCTTCAACAACTTATCGATCTTGTCTCTCTTCTTACTTAACTTTCTATCCTTCTTTCTAGTGAGGTTCATCTTAGTATGCCTTTTTCCATTCTATTTCTTATGTTCTTTTAACATAGTTACTTCGCACTGTCGAAATTCTTTCTTAATATTTGAGGGTGATACTTCTTCTTTATCTGGAATAAGTACTTCAGTATTTTGTTGGTCTTCTATGGTTCTTGCAACTTCAACATCAGGGTCTCTGGTGTTAAATAGCTTTGATTTGTTCTCCTATTCTGCAATCAAGTGTGCAATCCTTCTAGTCATGAATTCTTTTAACTCCTTCTTCTGTTCTTCTAAAACTGCTTCTTCTTTCCTTCTGGCCTGATCTCTTTCAATCCAGGGTTTTCCTAACATCATGGTAAATGGGGCATTGTCCTCATTAAATTTAATAATATAAAAATCTTCTTCTGTTGAAGTTCCATTAACATTCATAGGTATGAAATTGAGCTTCCCATATAGGTTTATCATCTTTCCTTTGAATAGTCCTATTCCTCCTAATGAAGGAATCATAGCAGGCCTCCCTATAGCTTCCCAAGTTTTCTCTATCATGATATTCACTTGTGTTTCCTCATCTAGAACGCAATCAATGTTGAAGTCTCCTATTCTTTCTTCAAGGAATTATTTTTCTTTGAATATCTATGATAATATGACATGTCGATGGCCATTCGGGGTTTCGTTTATTTGCAACAATACTTTCTCTGATGCTTTCTGGGGTTCTTCCATTTCTAGATGTACCTTAGGGTTTTCTTTATTCAGATTCATTCCTTCCATCTTAGCAATCATTCTAGGGAAATCCAACACTTCACCGTCCATAGATTTACAACAAATACAACTGGTTCTTTTCCCAGGGCATTCCTTAGCAATATGTCCTGGTCTTCTGCAACTATAACAGAGGGTTAATCCTCTCTTTCGTTTAAATGATCCCCAACCTTTTCAGTACTGTGCACTAGGATCATGGTAGCTAACCTACACAAAATTCTTTCTAGGATCCTGCATACACTTATTAGTCCAAATATCATTTCTATGCATAGGTATAACATATTTTTCACTATTCATATCAGATCTACTCATATCAAATCTTCTTTTATCTATTAATACCCTAGTTTTCAAACTAGGACAGAATCTATCAAACATACCTAGGTTCATACTTTTGAAACAAAAATTTCCACTAATCTTACTTCTACAAAGCACAAAGCTTTCAGATCTATAGTTTTTTCACTATTCTTACCTTTATCAGAGCACAGAGCTTTCAGATCTTACCTCTTTTAATCAACAACTCTCACTTTTATCTTTCTCAGAGCACAAAGCTTTCAGATCTTACCTCTTTTATTCAGATCAGAATTCTTTTCTTGGCACCGAGCTTCACAACTAAGTAGAGTACTACGCATTAGAGAGACAGATCTACACATAGAGATTTCACAATTTCAAGTCGTATCTTTGCACAAAGCTTCTTCTTTCTCAGTTCCTAGCAATTGCAGTTTCAGGTCCGATACTGCACACTTCAGCAGTAGATCTATGCACATAGCTTCTCTTCAGTTCCCAACAATCACAGTTTCAGGTCTCGATATTGTGCACTTCAATAGTAGATATACACATAGAGCTTCTCTTCAGTTCCCAAAAATCACAGTTTCAGGTCTCGGCAATGGAACCATTTGTTGGCACAGGGGCAGACTCAGGGTTCAATGCTACAACAATGCACCAAAAAAACCCTAACTACCAGCCCTTTCAGCAACACTTGCGAAGCAGATGAAGTCTCACCCGAGGTAGAGGCAGGGGTGGTTCCAGGACTCAAGTGTCTGCAACCTTAGCTGGGACACAGATCTATGATTATAATACTTAACAGAGCACTTAGCATCAATAGTTCATCAATATTCAACCAATAACTACAGTGCAGATAGAACAGAGCATTGCATCATTCACTCCGATCTGATGTATTTAATGACTCTATCATAAACAGGTAGATTATATCTAGCAGATCGAGCACTAAGCACCTTCATATAGATCAGATCTAACATTCTTACACATCATTGGCACAAAGCATAGGCAGATTTATCTATCTTTATCAAATCACTTAGAAAGAGAAGTTACAAACACATTAAGACAAGCACAAAGCATAACAACATAGTGTTTACGTGGTTCACCCCCACCCTGGGGCTACGTCCACCAGATCTACTTCTTTATTGTCTTCAGTCAATCGATTGTAAGCACAGATCCTCAAAAAACCTACTCTGCATAGGACAGAAGATTTGGGCAACTCGCTAGATCCTTCTTCCTTGCATTACAGCACAAATCCTTCACGGTCTCTTACAATGACTTGCACTTAGCTCTGCAAGTCTCACACAGTATGCACAAAGACTTACACTTCTTGATCACACAGATCCAACTCTTAGAACTTAGCTAACTTGTACAACTAACATCGCATAGATGCCTTTCTTCCTCTCCTTACATTGCCTATACATCTATTTATACATACAAAATAGGCCTAAACATGGGTAAACCCATGGGCCAACATCCCATTCCCGTTACATATTCCCAAATCCCAAAAAGGAACCAAAAAGGGGTCGAGATCCCGCGATCTCTACTTCATCTTTCGCTCCTCCTTCGATAGGCTGTCAAATTCCAAAAATAGGTCAAACTTGACTAGATACCAACAAAACTTGGTCAAGGGCCAACAATGATTGAATTTTGTATACGTATGAATAGGTTTCATTTGCAGGGATAAAATAGACTTAACTAGCTATCTGTGATTTTGCTAGATTATTATGGGTTCTTTAGGCTAAGTGAAAGGAGTGCACAACAGAGTATTGAAAACTCTGTGAGCCAACACAAGGAGTGAATATCTGAACTCTACTTCAATTTTAGAGGAGAACGTGCCAGGTAGGCACACCAGCATAGTCTCAGACTCAGAGAGTTGTCTCAAGGTTACTGAACACCTTGGAGGAGAAACTATGTAGAGAAGGTACATGAGACAGATTTGTAGAATAATTTGTAGAGATCTATCAGGTGGGCATTGAGCGGGTGCAAGGAGTGCATAAAAGAACTTTGTTTTGAGTTCAGAGAGGAGATTGTTATGGATGACACCTCGGAGTTACTAAATACTCTAGAAATCTGTTGAAGGAGAAGTACTTCAGAGTTGTTGAACACTCTCAAGGAAAGGCTCAACAAGGAGTGCTTTGAGCAGGTGCAAAGAGTGCAAAAAACCAACACGTTCTGAAGTGTTGGAGGAAATCGAGGAAACTCAGAGTTTTTGAACACTCTGGGGAAGAGCCTTGCAGGTGTGCATTGAGTGGACATAAGGAGTTTTTTACTGAACCTGAAATAGATCATGATTCAAGAGGAATACCTATGAAAGGAGTGCACCAGGAAAACACTTTAACAAAGTGTTGAAAGACTTCGTCTGAAGGCTCGAGCGTAAGGAGTGTGTGAAGGTGAACTTTATTCAAGTTTAGAATCTTGGTAGAGACAATGCAGAATTCGCATGGGGTGAACTTACTCAAAGTTCGTAAGAATAAGAGGAAGAGAACAGAGTGTGTCAAGAGGACACTAGAAATTCCTTTGAAGGAAGATAAGGGAGAGACCCTTAGGAGACTGATCAATTTCGAAAGATCAGGAGGAATAGTGAAATTTTTCACAGTGAAGACGTAAGTGCGGGACGAGGCTGAGGTCAAATTACATTGGAAAAGCTCAAGGAGAGAGAGTGTTTTAGAAGCGCAGACAATACCAAAGTAGCCAGGTTTGCAAGAGGATCAAAGGTTGTAGCCTTTGACTAGTACAAATTCTTCCAATTCGGGAGAAACCCAAAGCTCAGGAGGAGGAGAGACAACAATGGTTGGATCGATATGCAAGAAGAGATATGGATCGTTGAATCCTACATCAAGATATCAGGTGGAGCGTGCAAAGGAGAAGAATAGATCCCATCCCTTGGATATGAATATGGAGGACCAACAGTCATTAGATATAGGTAAGTGCGTGATTTTTAATATTTTTAAGTGCACAAGAGAGTGGACTCACCGAAGTCCCGAAGTGGATCGGGATGGTCCATCATCTAAAGGGACAGGTGGTGGAACATCTTGGAAATCTGGAGGTAAGCACTCTAGAAGAAAACAGGAGCAAAGTTGTGAAAAATTCGGAAGTCATTGGGAGCTGAAGAAGATCTGAGCCATCCAAGTCAAAGGGATAGGTTTTGTCAGATCCTACACTCTCGAGCAAGATCACTTTGGAGGATTTGATATGTGAAGGTGCGAGGATTCTTGAAGTCCAAAGTTTCGAAGTCATCCCATCTATCCATTGGGAAGGGAGGCATGGCAGAGGATCTGCCACTTCGGAGAAAAGTCACTCCAGGAGGAAAGCGAGATGGGTGGAGAAAGAACTCCTGAAGGCCAAAGGTCGGAGTTTTTTTGAGCCATTGGATAAGGAGGGATAGGTGTCAAAGGATCCCTCACTTCGGAGGCCGTACACTCTAGATAAAATTGGAATTGGGTGGAGTGATAACTCTTGAAGCTCCGAAGCACCTTTCTAGGTTAGACCCAAGTCACAACTTGAGGTCATATGAAGAAAGAGGGGCATAGCATATAGATATATTTCTTGTTATTCTAATTTCTAAAATGGAGCAAGGTCTTAGAAGGAGCCCGCGGGTTTCATAGAACCTGCACCTTAGGAATAAAGGGGCATGTGTAATTTTTTTTTGGGTCTAGTAGAGGCCCAAAGAGATGATTTGGCTCAGTCTTTTGAACAATCCTAGACTGGGAGGTCACATAGCCCCGAGCAGAGAAGGGGGCCTGCATAAAAAAACCAGTAGCCTACATGAGTCAAATATTGTCAGTTGATGAATTTAAATATTCTTATATTGAAAAACAAGATTTCGCTCTTGTTAAGGTTGTTGAAAATTTTCGCCACTTTATCTTAGGTAAGCACACACTAGTAAAAGTCCCTTTACCTGCTGTCAAGTTTTTGCACTCACAGACTTATATTTCAGGTAAGCTTTCACATTGGCTTGCCAAGATCCAAGAGAATGATTTAACTATCATGACTTATAAAACCATTAAGGGATATGATTTATCCCTTCACTTAGCTCAGCATGCAGAAGCAAGTGAAGAAATTGATGAACAAGATAGCTCTCTATCAGCACTATTTTATATTGATAGTCAAATCCTTCCTCTATCTTAACATCCCTGGTATAAAGATCTAGTGTATTACTTGCAAAACTAGAGGTGTCTAGATAACTTAGATACTCATCAAAGGATAAGGATTCGTCTTGAATCTTCCAGGTACGTCATTTTAGGAGACTTGTTGTTTAGGATATATGTCGATGGTATGTTACTTCACTATGTGAATAATGGGGAAGCATAGAAATTGTTACAAGAGATCCATGGATATTCAGATTCTGTTATTCATGTAGGATGCCACTTTTCTTCTAAAACTACTACTTTTAAAATTATCATGAAAGGGTACTATTGGCCTTCAATATTTCATGATTCTTATAATTTTTCAAGATCTTGTGACAAGTGTCAAAAGTTCATTGGGAAATAATGTATTTTTTCCATGCCTTTACAACCTGTCCTCCCTAAATTTCCTTTTTCAAAATGGGGTATAGACATTATGGTCCTATTAATCCTCCATATTCAGCAGGACAGGGTTTTTTCTTGACATCCACTAATTATTTTACAAAATGGACTGAGGTTGTACCACTTAAGAATTCGCAGGATGAGCAGGTGATTTCTTTCCTTGAGACTAATATTTTTTCTAGATTTGGTCTTCTTTTGGAAATTATTACAAAAAATGGTCCTGCTTTTATTTCTGCTAAGCTAACTCAACTTCTTGCTAAACTGGGGGTTAAACATTTTACCTCATCAACTTATTATACCCAAGGAAATGGGCAAGCCGAGTCTACTAACAAAAAATTGGTTAGAATTATCAAAAGGCTCATTGAAGATAAACCTCGTCAATGGCACACTCTCCTCACTTACGCCCTTTGGGTAGATCGTACTACCACCAAGGTGAGCACTGGTTACACTCCCTTCCATATTTTTTATGGTCAAGAAGCCATTTTGCATACCGAGTTGGAACTTTCTTCTCTAAGGATGATGCTACAGGTAGAAGAATTAAATTATTCCAATATATCTCAAAGAATGAATGCACTCTTGGCTTTAGAGGAACAAAGGACGTTTTCCTTGGATAACATAAAGAGAAGATAACAAATTGTTAAAATATATTTCAATAAAAGTGTAAACGCTGTCAAATTTAAGGTTAATGAGAAGGTCTTGTTGCAGGATTTAGCTCATGTTGATAGAGGAAGGCATTCAAAGTTCCAAAAGTTATGGTTGGGTCCTTTTAAGATCTCTTTTGTCCTGGGTGCAAATTCTGATATCCTAAAAGGCTTGGAAGAGCAATTGTTTTCCTATAGAACCAACGATACCCACTTAAAACACTATGTGGAACCAACTTGAAAGTTTAAATGTTGTATGGAATTTTTTCTGTATTATAGTTTTGTTTTATTGCTTTGATTTTACTTTGTTGTTATTTCTTTATGTTGTTTATTTTCTTTTATTGACTTCTTTTCTTTTCAGAAATAAAATGTTAGATCTGTTTTGCCACAATGACGCTATTCTGCAAGTATTGTTAATCAATAACAATCAGGTTACACAGTTGTCATGATGTTCCCCCTTGAAGACATCATTGAAATTGTTATCTGCTTCAACTGTTGTTAGATAAGATAGTTGGTTTTTCATCCCGATTTCTGCTTTCCTTTTCTTCCCTCCATTCCAAGATTCAAAATAGAACACCATAAAATTTGTCTCCTTGAAGCTAAAAATGATTTCATTATGATTAATCAGATGATTATGCATACAAGGATAAGTCCCCTCATACGTAACACTTTCCATGAGTTATTCCCAAAATCCCAAATCTTTTTTTCCCTTTAACCGCTCACTTTCTCCTAGTTGCATAATCATTTTGATGTTTATTTCCTTGATCTAATGTTCCCTTGGTCTGCATAACCAGACAATCTGATTTCTTAATATGTTGGAAATAGATTTCCCTGTGGAGTCACCAATTTGTTGACGCTTAAAATCGTAATGATGAATATTGCTCGCAAATGATTGCCAAGCTCTATTATTTATTTATAATAATAACAATAAACTAGTAGGTGGGACCCCCTTCTAGACTAGTGGCACTATGATGGATGTGTTGCACTCATATTTTGATTTGTTGTTATAATGATGCCAACATAGTCTTCTACAGTTGATGATTCGGGTCATGGTTTTATTTGTCATGGCGACATAAGATGGTTGATTGAATGTATTATTGCTAGATGGTTTTGATGGTCACTTGCAACTCATGGCAGTACTATGGATAAAAGGATTATTTTCTACAGGTGTTATGTTTATGCATTAAACATTGTTGATTATTTTATGTATGATTTCATGCAAAAGGATGATATTAGAGCTTAAAACAAAAAAGGAAAAAAAAAACTATGGACAACCCTAAAGTTGTATGTGATTAACAAAAGAGAAGGGTGATAGACCTAGTTGTTAGACTTATGCACTTTGATTAAATGATTATATGTGAGGCATATATGGTATTGTTATAGCATATGGTTGTTGTAAATAGTTTTGACATAACTTGGGGTGGCACACTATGTAATGAATATAGAAATGGATATTTGTTTGAATTAATGGTTGATGGTATCGTGGATGGGATCACTTGTAAATTGAATTGAATAGGGTTGGGGAAGGAAGTGATGTGCATTTACTGCACGTCACTCAAACAACCCTCAAGCCTGTCACCCTAGACATAGTTGCATTTGGTTTTTCGACTCTCGTGGTTGTGGATGCTCCGCGATTTTTGGTTGTGAAAGGAAAATACAGTCCAACTCTTTCCCTCAAGCAAGCTTTCAAGGTATGGTTCCTTTATTTTCTATTCATGATGGTTCCTCTGTGTTGTGAATCGATTTTTGGCTCAGAATTGCATGAGGTCTATGTTTTTCTTAAGTTCTGACTATGTATCAGTGTTGTGCTTATGGTTTCTTCTGTGAATACTCTAGATTGTTGGTGTTTAAAGAAAAGAAATGGACTTTCCTATTTTGTGTAGTTTGTGCATTGTTTTAATGGTTAAAACATGTTCGGTTAGCTTGGGGTTTTGGTCTAGTTCTCTATGGAAAGTTATGATGATAGTTTAGAAAGCTCTGATTTTTGGTGCATGGGTTTTACAACCAATCTTGGTGTTGATTTGTTGTCACTCTTTTTCATCTCGGTGGTTGTTATGTTTCGGTTTTCCATCTTGCGATGCAGACTGTTAAAAGTTGCATTGTTCTTGCTTTAATTTGGTCGAGC
>SNQJ01S0144993.1:632-24169 GCA_010110895.2 Picea sitchensis
TATCAGTAGTACATGACATCAACAAGTTTAGACACTATATAATAGGATACAAAGTTTTTGTGCACACTGACCACTCAGCTATCAGATTTCTAATGAACAAACCTATTACAAATGCTAGAGTGACTAGATGGTTTTTGTTACTACAAAAATTCAATATCACTATCATATATAGGACTGGAAGAGATAACTTGGTTTCTGATTTCTTGTCTAGACTTATTCATACAGGTGACAGTACTCCAGTAGATGATGATTTTCCAAATGAGAAATTATTTGCCATTTCTACTTTCACCCCTTGGTATGCATATGTAGCCAACTATCTAGTAACCAAAAAGATGCCTCAAAGTATGACATTCAGAGAAAAACAAAGAATTATTCAGCTAAGTGTCAATTATATGTGGCATGAGGATACCCTATACCAAACTGGACCTGATTTGGTAATCAAAAGATGTGTTCGGGAAGACGAAATGGAGGATATCTTCAGAGCTTTCCATGATGGCCCATGTGGAGGCCATTTTGCTGACAAAATGACAACTTAAAAGATTCTACAGTCTATCTATTATTGGCCAACCATCTTCAAGGATGCAAAGAAATACGTGGCCAACTGTGATGATTTCCAAAGAATGGGAAAAGCTACAACAGTCAACGAAATTCCACTCGAAGCCCATGTAGTGATTGAACCCTTTGAAAAATGGGCCCTAGATTTTGTAGGACCTATCAATCCCATGTCCCACAGAAAAAAGTACATATAAGTTTGCATAGTCTATGTAACAAAATGGGTAGAAGCCAAGGCTTTTTATTCAACCAATGAACAATACAAGATCAAACACAAAAAGTCTTTTCCCTATCACCCCCAAGCCAATAGCCAAGTGGAATCGACCAACAAAGTGATAGAGGCTATCCTCACTAAGACTATTCAGCTGCATCATAAAGACTAGGCTGATAGGTTTCCCAAGGCCTTGTGGGCCTATAGGATTGCTTGGAGAAATACAACAGGCCATACACCTTATGATTTGGTGTATGGGAAATAGGTACCATCGCCCATAGAGTTTCAGGTAAAAACCTTCAAAAATGCCATGCAATTAGGGATGGACCTGAACGAAGCTAAAAAATAGAGGCTATTAAAATTAAAAGAACCACCCTGATACAAGAGAAAAGGACCAAATGGCACAACAATTACATTAAAAAGAATTCCTTCCAGTCAGGTGATTGGGACCTTCTATATGATAGCATATTAAAAAAATTTAAAGGTAAATTGTCTACTAGATGGATGGGGCCCTATGAGGTTGATACAATTTCTGACAATGATTTAGTAAGGATAAAGACCATTGATGAAAATCAAACTTCCTTTGTTGTAAATGGGCATTGAATGAAGGTTTATCATAAGCCTCTGTCAAAAGAGGATTTCGTCAAAACTGTTCTTCAGAGTTCTGAAATGCAACTGGTAAGCAAGAGGATTTCCCCTCCTTCTAACATACCACAGTAAGTTCAATTTCGTAAATTCATCTTCTATACATAGGTGTGTCATTAGATAAAGTCTATCTTTTATTTTTCTAATATAACTAACAAAAACAAAACAAAATTTGGTTGTGTTCCCATGTAGAAAAAAAAATAAGGAGGTCATCTACCAGATGAAGTCTTCTTTAAGTTTTTCAGAGTCTTTAAAATTGAAAACACTAGTGAGAAGGAACTAGCTCGGGCTCGATAAAAATCCACAGGACAATATAGATATTTTCCTTTAATTTTTTCAGACTCTTTAAAATTGAAAACACCAGCGAGCATTAACTAATCTGGGCTTGATAAAAATCCACAAAAAAGTAGTAGTTAGGATTATTATTGTTATTGTAATAAAAGAGGAAATTCCAGTAGAAGCTGTGATCACCTTGGTTCCAAAAGAAAAGGGGTTATGTCATCTCAGTAACTGGTCATTGCAAAATACCCTCCTATTACAGATATTTCTTGCATTATTCCTCTACAAACTTTTGGTAACTCCATGGTTTTTCAATCGAATTTGATCACAGAACACCAGCTATTCCTACAAGTCACTTCCACCAGAATTTGTGTCAAAGTTTTTTCAAGCACCAGAAAATAATGTTCATATTCATGCTTATCCGACACCAATGATCACCTCTATGTTCATCTGGTACCAAGGGCCACCCCTGCACCAAATCATCTCGTTGTGCTTATCCGATACTGGATCCTATCCAATATTAAATAAGGGACCCTGCGCTATTTCGGTACTAATTACGAACTCTACACACATGTGATCCCGTACTAGTTCCAATGCTGCACACAAGTGATCCGATACTTAGATGATCTAGTACTGCTAAGGATGTGACTGGTAACTCTCATCATATTTCCAAGTTGTTGTTCAATTATTAGTACAAGGACATACAGATTCAACATTTTTTTCATTTTATTTAAAGGAATTAGACTAAATATACATTTAAAAACATCTAGTTTCTCTCAGATCATGACATACCCTTTCTTTCACAAACCTTTGAAAAATCATCGACCACATTTCCATAAGGAAAGATGTCCTTGTCCCCCAAAATATTAAGAGTGCAAGGTCATGATGTCTCTTACCAAATGAATCTCATACTCCCTCTGTCTATCTGGTAAATAAATCACATAAACTTATGATGTGCTAACGTACTATATGAAATGACACAAACCACGTCTCTAAGCATATCGAATAATAATCCCAGCCGATTCTACATTCACGAGTCCCGATTATAATGACCATACCTTTCCATGAATATTGTGCGACACAAAGTTTCCCACGAGTCTGTAAGTCGTTAGTGGATCCGACCTGCCTCACCATATCATTATGATTATCGATGTGACCACTATGATCTATAATTCCATCTATAAACGCTCCTCTAGATGGCTCTACCATCCAGATGAGCGTTATTTACCATTTCTGTCACACCATCTACATACATCCCGTGCCTTCGTATCCCTTGCATATTGTTCCCCGTCTGGTATTCTATCACAACCTACGTTTATCCGGTAGTCAACCCTCGACCCTATGTTTGTGCCTCATCCGCTCGAGAGAATTGTTTAAGCTAGCATGGGGGTCAACAAACATGAGCCCATATTTCAATTATATAGGGAAACAACATAATATCATGCTTGCAAGGACAAATATGAACATGTAGGGTGGGTGCCATTTTTGGAGAAGTTTAAAGGCCATCACGAGAGAATTTATCTTGCCTTTGCACAAACATATGATGGAGGAAGTGTGTATTTTGGAGACATAAATATAACAATTAAAGAAGCCACTATATCAGAAGCTACAGGTCTCCCCATGTTTGGAGAAGAATACTTCAAGAGGGTGATCGTTGACAGGAAACTCTGTCAGAAATTCCTCAAATCAGAACATCAAGACCTCGATTGGAATAAGGGTGTCCCACGAAGCTACATCAAAGAGGAATATTGGACGATGCTCATAAGTCTGCAGAAAGTTCTCACCTGTGAAGGAAGGTATATAGTGACCTTCATTTATCATTTGAATCTTTTATCACATTTCGAGGGAAGACCACAAATTAATTATCCCCACTTCCTATGGATGAGTTTAAAGAAGATGGAGAGACAGGTGAGGTCAGTTTCCAAGAAACCATAAACTAGCCTTCATCACCATGGTTTAATCAAACTTTTGGTTGTTCATGCTTTAAGGACACAAGGTGGTAGTTGGAAACAATTACTCCAACATAATTTTTCTCAAGGAATATCCAAATCTGTTGATATACAGGAGGTAGGGATACACAGTGAGGGTTCAAGCAGAAAGGAAAAGAAATACCGAAGAATGACATTAGGAAGTAAAGTAGGCACTGTTACGCCCAACTCATCTCATCCCATTGAGAAATTAGTGACAGAAAAATATGTCGTAGGGGAATCTACTACATCGAGGAAGAGGAAAGCCACCCAATCCCAGAAAATGATCCCTACCTTGATTCAAAAGGATAAAATACAAAAGGAAGACTCTGATCTAGGAGGTCGATCAGATGACATTCCTGAAGCAGCCATGAAGGTGTCATTAGAACCATCCATCCAAGTAGAGAAGACCCCTGACCTCAACTTACAATGCAAGAAAAGGTCTACACAGTCTATCTCAATCCTGTGTCCTAAAGGAAAACTATCACGGAGTAAGAAACAAAAGAAAAAGGAAATAGATCAACATGATATTTCACATAAGGAAACTGTCAAACCCCCTTCAGAATCCTCTAAAGAATTGAAAAATATTCCGAAGGAAATTATTCGGTCTTCCCAAAAACTGGTTGGTGAATTGAAAGAAATTGCTAAGGTGACAAGTGGAAATAAAAAGAAGCTCGAAAGAGAGAAGGAACAGATTCAAGAACCTACGCCTCAATCTTCCAGGGTAGAAATACAGGCCAGTCATCAGAAGAAAACCACAAAATTCACAACTCAAGGCCCCAAGATTGGGATCAAATCAACACAGAAGAAACAGGTGGCCAGGCCCATGACCGGTGTTAAGATTAAGAAAAGAAAGTTGTTTAAGGAAAATCCTACCCCTGTCAGCAAGTCTAAGAAAGTCTCGCTGCCCACACGAAGGACCACTAGAAGCATGGCCAAACAAGTGATAGTTCCAAATATACCTTCTCTTCAAGGGGAACCCATGGATATTCCAAGTTCTTTAGAAAGAGGAAGCAGTTGTGGCGATACAACAATAAGTGAGACAGAAGGGTTGGTAACAGAGATATTGAGGGGTTTTAGAAAATAAAAGGAAGCCTGAGAGGAGGTGACTAAGGAAGTAATCACACCTAGCCCAGACAAGTCCCTAAGAAAATGAAAATTGACAGCATAGGTTGAGAGGCTGAAGCAAGAAGTTGAAGAGTACAAGGTATTGGACAAGAATATCAAGGCAAGGAATGCACAATTGAAGGAACAACATGCAGAGGTCTCTGCCAAACTCAACAAGGTCCTACGATTTATCCAATACACTAGGGTGATCAAGAAGGAATTAAGGAGTGAATTTTCTGGTTTTAACATCCTGCAACTTGAGAAATTACAGAGAAGGATCCAATTTTGCATAATTTTTGGGTATTAGTTTTGATAATGTTGCATGAGTACATGCAACACCTTCAGCATGGGGGAAATGTTGAGTCCCTCTTTTGACATATATAATTCCATATATTACCTTGTATCTAAGCCTTTTTGCCTATGCTATGAGCCTATACTTGACTATTTTCCTCCCACACACATACCTAATGACCGTGTTCATGTTCACAAGAGGTAATTGATGATTTAAAACATGTTTTGTTTAACTTTCTTGAATTAATTTGATTAAAGTGTTCGATTTTGTATAGTCCTAATAGTTTGACTCATGAGAAACTTATCCGGTACTTGCATTATTCCGGTACTACCAGACATCATGCAATCCGACACCAAATCTATTCCGGTACCCAAGGCAGTTTTGATCCGGTACTATGTTCCGTATCCATTCCGGTACTGTCTTCTCTACATCCATTCCAGTACTAGACTCATGACTATGTGTATTCCGGTACCAAAACCTATGTTTCCAAAATGTGCCAGTTGGATGAGTAGGGTGGTGAAGATTTCGAGAAGGCAGTTGAACAAAATCTCCCCAAATAAGTTTTCCAAAATACGAGAGACTCCATCGCTCATGCACTTCGTGTCATGAGGATGGAGTCGATTCCTAGAAATTTGATGTAAATACCAATTGTAAAATCTCTCAAATTGTTTAATGCTTATCTATAGATAATGATAGTATCAACTTACCTTATATAAATAATGTTGTATAGATGATAGTGTGTGGAGAATAAGGAATGTAACGAAGTATGCTATCAGAACCAGACGATACCTATCGTTTTTATGCATGAAGTAAAATACTGTTGATCCAATTTTCTAGTTGAATTAATGTAAAATATCTTTTATGTCAATTCATGAATGTGAGTGAAAAGCTTTAGTCTGTTACATTCTTAAGAGGTTCCTTGTTGGTTCAGCAAGGGCCACCGCCCCAACTAATGTAAACCTCCTTGTATACATTATGTGTGTTTGTGTGGATATTTTATAGCAGCATGTGTGATTGATCTTTAATTTATTTTCAGAGTTCATCATTGAGTTAATCATTTTTGGATTGGTGTGAATAATCAGGTGCTAGATCGAATAGATATTTCATTCTCAAATGTTGGAGATGGCCATTTAATTATTTGAAGCGTGGGACTGATATCTTGAGTTTATGATTGTAGTAGATTTAGTATATCAAGGAACCATAAGACTTTATACCTCATCTTCATGCTCTGCAATGAAGTCTCTTAGTTATACTGAATATTCCTTATGCTGGTTTGTTTGAATTACATGAAGTTGGAGTTGGTTTTGATTTTGAGAGTGATTGGAGTTGATTTCTATTTACTGTTTTGATTGCTATAGGAGACATGATTCTTAAGTTCATCCCTTTAATTCATGAGCCTGAAATGAACATACTTGTTTCTTTAGGATAACATCTCTTTGATTGGCTATTTGTTTAAGTTTCATTATCAATTTTCTCTTCTAAGTTAAAAGATATTTGAAGTATTTAGAAATTTTAGAAACAAATTTTTTATGTTATTAATTATTTCCTATATGCAACAGACTTAGGTAGGTTACTTGTTCTCGACACATATAGTGTAACACCTCTTTTGATTATGAATCCCGGATTGACATTTAAATGAGTGTAAGATATATATTGAACATATTTGTACACCAACAAGCTGCTCACAGAGAAGATGGGAGTTAAAGAAGCAGTCACCAAAGAACTTCGCTCTGTGATGGGCCTAACACAGATGGAAGAAGAAACCACTGAGATCGAGGTGGGGAAGCTCATTGAATCCATTCAGCAACTCCAAGCATGAATAACATAACTGGAACTAAAATCCATGCCAAGCACTCCGCAGAAAGTGCGAGATCAGAGAGAAGAAGATGCCCAAAGTGCAGTCAAGAGAATCAAGGCATTGACCTTAGAATGAAAGAAAATCAGCAGTCAAAGTGCACAGACTTATGAGCACTTTGCAGAGGATCCAAAACTAGGGATGTTGGAGTCACAACTCTAGGAGGAAAAGAAACAAGCAACGATAATGCAAGCACAGTTAAAGTCACTATCAGTGGTTGAGAGGATGAAAAGGTTCCAAGAGAAACACATGGTTCAGAAACATGTCCATGCCATCCAAAGTAAAGTCATGGAAGTGACCAAGAGGCTCCAGCCAATGCAGGATGAAGCTTGCACAATTTTTGAGGAGATTGAGGGACAAGGTGCACAACTAGAAAAAGTAGTCACCACGTTATAACAATTCTTGGAAGGACCGATGACTGAGAAATTTATTCAAGAGTTTGTCGAGCAGGAGGCTCTGGTGAAGCAGCAGGTCGAGGAAGCTTGAGACCTTCGAGGTAGCTCGAGGCCTTCAAGGTAGATCGAGGCCTTTGAGGCAGAGTTACCCAGATCAAAGTGACTCAAGACGAGTCACATGTGAGTGTTGGGGGCATGTTGGCCCTTGACCAGGTTTTGTGGAAACGCTAGTCATGTTTGACCAATTTTGGGACTTTGACAGGCTGGTCGAAGACGGAGCACCAGACGAAGCAACTATCATGGAATCTTTCCCCCTTTTGCGGGATTTTTGGGTTTAGGGTTTATGTAACGGGTATGGGATGTCGAAACATGGGTTTACCCATGCTTAGGCCCTTTTGTAATGTATAAATAGAAATCTAGGTGATGTAAGTAAAGAGAATATGCGGTGCTAAGTGAAAGCAGTGTAAGTAGTTGGATCTATGTTATTGAGTTAGCTCTGTGCATACCGTGTGTTGAGAACTTGTAGAGATAAGTGCAAGTGATTGTAAGAAAGGCTTTGTGATGTGCCAAGCTCGGGGAAGGCGGATCTGACAAGGTGCATGTAGATCTCCTATCCTATGCAGAGTTGATTTTGAGGTTTTGTGCATGTAATAATATTGAAAGAAGATAATAAAGAGGACGAATATTTGGTGGATGTAGCCCCACACTGGGGGTGAACCATGTATATCCTGTGTTATGGTTGCTTTGTGTGATTGGTGTGATTTATGCTTAGTGTTGTTATATTTATGTATGTTAGATGCATCTAATATAGTATCTTAGTGCTTAGTGATGTGAATGAATGCTAGATCTGATCTATTTCTATGTGCTAAGTGTTTGAATGTGTTAGATCTTGTTGAATACTACATTGCTCTGTAACTAGGGTTTTTGCCTGCGATGTGAAAAAGGGTTAAATACTAATGAATTTTAACTGCTAAGTGTTATGTTAAGTACTGTGATCACATATTTTTGTCCCAAATAGGTTGTAGACACTTGAGTCTTGCAACCCCTCCACCTCTACCTCGGGTGAGACTTCACCTACTTCGCAGGTGTTGCCGAAAGGGTTGGTAGTTAGGGTTTTGTTGGTGCACTGTTGAAGCAGTGAACCCTGGGTCTGCCCCTATGCCATCAATTTCATAACAACTAGAGGCATATCAAAACAATCAAACCTAGAGTGAGTTTTTCTTCTAAATGTACTAGATCTGATATCCCTCTGGATCTACTATTTTTTCTTGGAGAAAAGATCCCTTCTCTTGAAAACACCCTCAAGATAGTGATACAATTTAAAAAAATACAAATACATACCTCTGACAATAGTGACACCATCTGGTAGCAATGTCAAGAAACGATGAACCCAAAAATTTCAAAGTTCTCCAACTTGTAATCTGGAGGTAGTTGGAGATGTGATAGGGTAAGGTGTACTAGGACAACCAAAAATTAGTCCCAGTACTTCACAAAAAATTTCACTGCAACTAGTACCGCAACTGGTGTTGCAACTAGCATGAAGCAACTGGCATGAATCAATTGGCATGAAGAAATTGGCACGGAGGAACTGGAACTGCAACTGCAACTGCAACTTCATAAATTTGTAGATATGATCTGGGGAAGAGATGTTCCCTACTTAGGAGACCTTCTTAGATATTTTAGTAAGTGCTTAATAGGTTTGAAAATGGGGGAAAATGAGGATAATTGTTCCAGTGGTTAGACTGTTACGAAGGAAACAAACTCTGATTCCATGTTAAAATTTTTGTATGCTCGTTTAACCATAGACACTGTCACATCATTGTCACCCAACCATAGGCATTCACTATGATGCAGTACAGATCATGCGACCACACACGACCAACACCTCGTCGTGCTCTCCTGCACACAGGATCATTCAATTTCCAAGCAAGCCGAAGCGGCTCTTTCGATTCCTTCGTGGAATCTCTGCTAAAACCCGATCCACAAGTCCTTAATTCGCCCACACGGATTTTCTGCACTCAACCATGATCTTTTCTCGATCTTAAATTTTGGGTTTCAGGGTTTCTTCTTTTCTGATGTCGAGAATTCTTGTCCTCGCAGACTCCCAAACTCCGATTGTCGATGCGCCCCTTTACGCGCTAGCCCCTCCTAGCTATTCCCTGATCGCTAATTCATAAGACCATAGCCTTATCCTTCTGTCGGGGTTTTGGGCTTCAACCTCCCAATGTGCTCCAACTCCCGTTATCCCTCCAGGATAGACTCCTGGCCCATATGACCACTATCTCACAAGACCGCAGGCTTGTCTCCCATCAGGGTTTCGAACATCGCAATGTCGAAATGCATAAACATTTTGTCCTCAGAATCCCCGATATTCCGGTATGACATCAACTTCTGCTAGTCCCCTGGGCTAGACCTTTTGGGTCCATACGACCTCCCTCTATATGACCATAGTCATACCACCTATCGAGACTTCGGGGTTTCAAACGCTGAAAAACATTTTCCCTCGAGACTGTCGATCTCTTGAGTCCCGATTCTCCGATGCGATGACAGCTGGCTCCAACAATGGCACTTTTCTCCTTGTCGGGGTTTCGGACTTCGCGATTCCGAAATGCCAAAACCTCTTGTCACCGGGATTCCCGATATCCCAATGACCGGAATGTTGATAGATGACTTCCCTTTCGAGACTTTCCCCGATGGCACTCTATTAATTCCACGCGTCCTCCTCAATATGGACGGTCCAGATTACTCCTCACATTTTCGANCCGATTTCCCGAGTGCTGATATATCGATGTCTACGCCTCTCATTGGGATTTACTCCTCCTATCCACGAAGGGAAACCTCGTGTATCTCCTGTCCAATCCGACGGCTGACGGGTAATTTGCTCAAGATCTGAAGGACCAGATCCGTTCTCCTGCACGGTTACTCCAGAGGCTAAACTCTGCGCGCCTTCACCCGATCCAACAGATGACAGGTATCTGAGTGAGATCCGACAGCTATTGTGCTCCCTCCCGAGCTTTCGCGTTTTCATCCAGTGCTTGGAAGAATTCCCAAGTTTCAAAAGGCCTCGACTTTTTTCCTCTTTTTTCTTCTGCAAGCTCCACCACTTCGAGTCCTCGCCTACGTTCTCAATAACGTTGTTCCTCCTGAGCTTTTACTCTTGAATCCCTAAGGGATTCTTTTGACTTTTGCACCTCTACAGAGTCTTCATGCACCCACAGTGTTGTCTCTCCTGAGCTTCTTAACACTCAAACCCCTACGAGATTTTTATCTTTCTTTCTTCTCCTACAGATGGAGAACGTTGGGATGCCCTCCTGGATATCCTCTACCTCAAGCAACCTCTTTTTGAGTTCTTCTGGGTATTTAGTAACCCCACGAAGATCCTTCCGTGGATTCTTCATTCAAATTCTAGAACTCAAAGAGTTCTCTTCTCCCATGCCTGTCTGCACACTGACTCAAATGCCCACCTGGCAGAGTATCTTTTCCCAAAACTTTTAGCAGTTCTGTCTCCTTCTCCTGTGCACCTATGCACTCACTCAATGCCTGTCTGGCAGAGCTCTCAGAATCCTCAGTGATTCTGGTTCTCTCTGAACTCACAACAGAGTTCTTCCTCTGTGCACTCCTTGCATTGGCTCAATGCCCACCTTGCAGATCTCCATAGAATCCTCAGTGATTCTGGATTCTGTTTGAACTCACAACATATTTCCTCCAACTGCACCTTGTGCCTGTGCTCAATGCCCACTTGGCAAAGCTTTACAGAACTCAGAGCTAAGTTTTTTATACAACTGTGTCTCTCCTACACAGCCTTGCCTCCAAGGTGTTCAACAACCTTGAGGTCTTCCTCCTGAGTTGTTGAGTCCATTTCCTGTGCCACAGTACATCCTTGTCTGAACCCATAGAGTTCAGAAGTGCAACCTCTGTGCACGGCTATCAGAACCCGCAACGTTGTGTCACACCCTCCTGGTGTGAAGCCTCAAAGACCTTCACCTGAAATCAAACACACTCCTACAAATGAAAACCTACAGTATACATCTACAACATATAATAACACTCACAGACATTCACATAACACACAGTTATGCAGGAAAAACTTCTCTTTATATTAAAATGGCAAATTCCTGTATTTACAATGGTGTTCCTGAGCACGGCCTGTAACAAGGTCTCATCTCCTTCTCTTTTCTGATTCTACTCGTAGATTATCTCTTCTCAACTTAACTCTTCATCCCTACAAAATGAGATCTGAAATCTATTTTACCTGAGGGGGCTCTTCGAGATCTTCCCTCCAAGCTACCTACCCCCTACCCTATTCAATTACATTGAATGGGCTGTCTATTCCAGCATCTGGAACCAGATCTCAGCCATACAATCATTAAAGGCCGATATACCTAATGCCTTCACAAAGGCACGACTTCCCAGCTCAACAGCCTAGACATTTAATTACATTGAATTCAGATTTCAAATGAGGTTGCGCCTCTCTTCAACACGCGATTTGAATTCGCTGGCGTGGCTGGCTGACTGACGTGGAGAGATTCTCCTGCATCAAACTCCTCAGTTGAAAAATTCATGAGCTCCTTCTCATGAGCTTCCCATATCTGATGTTGAAATCCTCCTGGATCCCAAATCATCCTTTGGAGCNGCTCCATATCCCTACTGCTATTGCTTCCGCGCTGCTTCCATTGCTGCTTCCTTTCTGCTCAACTGCTCCTTGCTGGCATTTTCTTCTGACCTCAACATCAGCCTTCTGATCTCCTCAATCACTTCGTCCAGCTGCTCCCATGGCTGGCTCTGCTCATGCAGTCTCCTCAGCTCCAAACATTTTTGGCACATGAGCAGATCATCATGATCTCCCATGCCTCCTTCATCAGTTTCCAACTTCACCTGTTGGATGTGCATGCTCTGCACTTTCACCCTCTCTTCCAGGGCTTCAATTTGTTCCCACAGATAAGAAAAACTAATGGTGTCTGCCCTTTCTTCTTCCGCTACTGCAAACTCCCACGTTGCAGTCTTTTCAGTCTCCTGGTTGAAAATATTGAACCATTCCTCAGAATGCTCATCATCCTCTCCTGCTTCTTCTGCTGTCATCTTCAGTGCCACAACTTCTTTAGCTTCCTGGATGAATATGTTGAGACATTCCTCCGAATGCACATTTTCTTCTTCTTCGTCTACTTGGGTAGCTTCCAAAGTCTGCTCCAATTCCTCTTCTTTCCTGACATTCACAACTGACTTTTCTGCTGCTAATGTTGCACCATTTGCAACACAAACTTCTGCCTCTTCTTGGGAAAATGGTAGGAATACCTGAATTCCTCCAATCATCAAAAGATCTCTCATATCTTCCTGTGTCAGTTGCACATGCTGATCCAAACTCATCTCTGAATTTATGAAACCCTCAGACAGTCTCATCTGCTCGATCAGCTCCTCGGGTTGATCAAAATTCACCTTCTCATCCATGCCCACCTGGAAATATGGGATGTCTCTGCTGCCCTCCTAGAAATACATGGAATAAACTAATTCCATCTATGTTTCCTTGCCCACCTAGAAAACTGGAAACCTTTTTCTTCCCTCCTGGCAGTCTGTGAGATCCCGCAGTGACCTCAATCCATTTCCCTCCTGGAAATGTGAAATTCCTTGATTGTACTCATGGCAGTCCCTGAGATCCCGCAGTGATCTCAATTCATTGCCCACCTGGAAATATGGAATTTCCTCTCTGCCCTCCTGGCAGTGCTTGAGATCTTCAGCTGATCCCAATTCATTCTCCTCATCATTGAGACCTCTCACAGTCTTTGGTTCACACACCTGAACCATTTCCTCTTCTGGTCCATTGAGGTTTTCAACATACCTCAACCATATTTTTAACAACCTACGCTGTCTTCTGACCATCAACTCCTTGACTGACCATTTTTCTTTTGACTCCTTCATGGGCCACTCATACACCCATCTTGGCTTGGCTTTCTGTTGCATCCGCAGTTCGAGCTTCTCTATATCTGTCCTTAATTCAGCAAACTCTTTATCCATTTTTGCAAGCTTTTCTGCCTTGCTTTTCTTCCTAGCATGCCTATGGCCTTCAGTAACCATGGTGCTATCTCTGTCTACTTTCCTAGCAAACTTGTTTCTATCACTCTGCACCAAGAGTGTTACCAGCTTCATCCTATATTCTCCTTGACTATCTTATGGACTATTGCCTACCTGTAAACAATCCTTACAGAGTCTCCAACGCTTCATCTTCTTTATCTTCTCGCTTCACATGAAATCTACAGATGAAATCCCACTCTGATACCACTTGATGCAGTAGAGATCATGTGACCACACACGACCACCACCTCGTCGCGCTCCGAAGCATCTCTTTCGATTCCTTCGTGGAATCTCTGCTAAAACCCGATCCACAGGTCCTTAATTCGCCCACATGGATTTTCTGGACTCAACCATGATCTTTTCCCGATCTTAAATTTCAGGTTTCGGGGTTTCATATTTTTTGATGTCGAGAATTATTTTCCTCGCGGACTCTCGAACTCCGATTGTCGATGCACCCCTTTACGTGCTAGCCCCTCCTGGCTATGCCCTGGTCCATGTGACCGCTAATTCATAAGATCGCAGCCTTATCCTTCTTTCGGGGTTTTGGGCTTCAAAATCCCGATGTGCTCCAACTCCCGTTAGCCCTCCAGGCTAGAATCCTGGCCCATATGACCGCTATCGCACAAGACCGCAACCTTGTCTCCCATCAGGGTTTTGAACATCGCAATGTCGAAATGCATAAACATTTTTTCCTCGAAATCCCCGATATTCTGATATGACATCAGCTTCCGCTAGTCCCCTAGGCTAGACCTTTTGGGTCCATATGACCTCCCTCTATATGACCGCAGTCATACCACCTATCGGGACTTCGGGGTTTCAAATGCTGAAAAACATTTTCCCTCAGGACTGCCGATCTCTCGAGTCCTGATTCTCCGATGCGATGACAATTGGCTCCAACAATGGCACTTTTCTCCTTGTCTAGGTTTCATACTTCGCGATTCTGAAATGACCAAACCTCTTTTCACCAAAATTCTCGATATCCCGATGACCGGAATGCCGATAGACGACTTCCCTTTCGGGACTTTCCCCAATGGTGCTCGATTACTTCCACGCGTCCTCCTCAAGATGGACGGTCCAGATTACTCCTCATGTTTTCGAGACTTTTGATGTCTCGACTTTCACGACCTCAAGAACTCCGATTTCCCGAGTGTCGATATACCAATGGCTACACCTCTCGTCGGGATTTCCTCCTCTTGTCCACGAAGGGAAACCTCGTGCATCTCCTGTCCAATCTGACGGCTGACGGGTAATTTGCTCAAGATCTGACGACCCAGATCTGTTCTCCTGTGCGCTTACTCCAGAAGCTAAACTCTGCGCGCCTTCAACCGATCCAATGGATGATGGGTATGTGAGTGAGATCCGACGTCTTTTGTGCTCGCTCTTGAGCTTCCACGCTTTCTTCCAGTGCTTGGAAGAATTCCCAAGTTTCCAAATGCCTCGACCTTTGTCCTCTTTTTTCTTCTGCGAGCTCCACCACTTCGAGTCCTCGCCCGCGTTCTCAATAATGTTGTTCCTCCTGAGATTTTACTCTCGAATCCCCAAGGGATTATTTTGACTTCTATGCCTCTGCAGAGTCTTCACACACCCACAGTGTTGTCTCTCCTGAGATTCTTAACAATCAGACCCCTACGGGATTTTTATCTTTCTTTCTTCTCCTGCAGATGGAGAACATTGGGATGCCCTCATGGCTATCCTCTGCCTCAAGCAACCTCTTGCTGAGTGCTTCTGGGTATTCAATAACCCTACAAAGATCCTTCAGTGGATTCTTCCTTGAAATTCCAGAACTCAAAGAGTTCTCTTCTCCTGTGCCTTTCTGCACACTGACTGAAATTCCCACCTGGCAGAGTGTCTTTTCCTAGAACTTTCAACAGTTTTGTCTCCTTCTCCTGTGAACCTATGCACTCACTCAATGCCCACCTGACAGATCTCTCAGAATCCTCAGTGATTATGGTTCTCTCTGAACTCACAACAAAGTTCTTCCTCTGTGCACTCCTTGCACTGGCTCAATGCCAACCTGGCAGAGCTCCACAGAATCCTCGGTGATTCTGGATTCTGTCTGAACTCACAATAGATTTCCTCCAACTGCACCTTGTTCTTATGCTCAATTCCCACTTGGAAGAGCTTTATAGAACTCACAACTAAGTTATGTCTGCAACTGTGTCTCTCCTACACAGCCTTGCCTCCAAGGTGTTCAAAAACCTTGAGGTCTTCCTCCTGATTTGTTGACTCCAGTTCCTGTGCCGCAGCACATCTTTGTCTGAACCTGTAGAATTCAGAAGTGCAACCTCTGTGCATGGCTATCAGAACCCACAACGTTCTGTCACACCCTCCTGGTGTGAAGCCTCAAAGGCCTTCACCTGAAATCAAACACACTCCTACAAATGAAAACCTACAGTATAAATCTACAACATATAAGAAGACTCACAGACATTCACATAACACACAATTATGCAAGAAAAACTGCTCTTTATATTAAAATGGCAAATGCCTGTATTTACAATGGTGTTCCTGAGCACGGCCTGTAACAAGGTCTCAACTCCTTCTCTCTTCTGATTCTACTCATAGATTCTCTCTTCTCAACTTAACTCTTCATCCCTAAAAAATGAGATCTGAAATCTCTTTTACCTGAGGGGGCTCTTCGAGCTCTTCCCTCCAATCTACCTACCCTATTCAATTACATTGAATGGGTTGTCTAGTCCAGCATCTGGAACTAGATCTCAGCCATACAAACATTAAAGTCTGATCTACCTAATGCCTGCACAAAGGCACGACTTCCCAGCTCAACAACCTAGACATTTAATTACATTGAATTCATATTTCAAATGAGGTTGCACCTCTCTTCAACACGTGATTTGAATTCGCTGGTGTGGCTGGTTGGTTAGCTGGCTGACGTGGAGAGATGCTCCTGCATCACACTATGCCAACCCTAATCACACTAACCTTTTCGTAGATAGAATACCAACAGATAAACCCTAGCCACAATTATTGTAGTAATAATACAATAACCATATAAGGAGAGTGCACCTTATACCAAGAGAAGCACAAGAGAAATACCAAAATACTATGTTGACGTGCCTAAATGACCCATTGACAAAGAGGGGAAAAATGCCCGATGGAAGGTCCCAATCAGAACCACTCTCATTTGGGGTAGAATTTCACAGAAGTTTATAGGCATCACTTCCGCTCAAAATTAAAATAATTAAAAGGGGAAAGTCAATGGACTTTCCCCAAAAAAGTTCTAAATAATTCTAAGGCTAATTTAACTAAAATATAACTAATATAATCTAACTAATTCTAACCTATCCCGGTAGCAAAGATAATAAATGATTACAATGAAAGGTAATATCTAGGAAACATAAATAGTTCGTGACAACCCAGACATGTTAGCACAATAATATTGCAGAAATCATCTCAAATAGTTGAAAATGAAATATTTAACATCATTCCTACACCCATAAGAAAACACAACAGTAAAGGATTATAGATACTAAGCACACAAATAGTTCATATGATCAATACCCAAAAAAATTGAAACACAAATACAAGTGTAGAATAGTCCCACAATCACTTGCATACAGTTATGACTTCAAAATGCCTCCTGCTCTTTATTACTCAGAAGTAAAAGTACCATCTTTTGTTACAAAGGGAAAAATCCATGTCTCTATGCCATGAGTTTTTTTTTTTATAAGGCAAGAGAGAGACTCTTCAGTTCTCATCACTGTTCATTTCAATTTCCTTCTATTTCTCTTCTCTCATCTTGAAAATGGACACATGTAAGTGTTACATAGATAAATTGAACATACTCATGGGTCATTATTTTCTTCCTTGGGCAGTTTACAAATGATATCTATTTAAAAACACTCATTTCCTCTATCCATTTTTTTTCAAAACTTTTTGTGCATTTCAAGTTTCGGCCTATGGAATGTGATCATTGTGGCTTATTCTCCTCTACTATATATTTCCATTGAGATATTTCTGGCTTGATTTCATTGGTTGTAGCTCAAGATATGACGATTTGATGTCAACATACTCGATTTTTAATCCAAATTTAGATTCCACCTATGTTTTGCATTTTTGGGTCGTTTCTACTTTCAATATGCTAGAAATTCCTATCCCAACCTATTCTTCACTCTTATAGATTTCCATCGAGCCCTTATGTGCCTGATTTTGTTTCTCATAGCTCCAAATATGGCTTCTTGAAGTTGGTATGGGCATTTTCCCCCTGAAATCCTTGGGTATCTGCTTTATGCATTTTCCATCATTTTTTGTCAACCTTCTAGCATGGATACCTACATAAATGTGTTCCTTTGGATGATACATTTCCAATGCAGTATCAGGGGCCTTATTCCGACACCTGTAGAAAAATATATGGCTGTTGAAAATTTCCCACTCAACAGCTATTGACCGGGATCATGGGTTAATCTGGACCATTAATTCTTGAACCTGCAAAAAGGAAAACCCACCAGATCAACAGTTCTGGTTAGTTTTACTTCGGACCTAAAAAATGGTAGAGTTTGAGTTTGGAGCTTCGCATCAAAGTCTTCCTATCTCCTATTCAATTCCCATCCTGATGTATTAACTCAGAGAGAAAGATCTAGTCGTTCAACATATCTAGATAAATATATATCGTCCATCGGGGGAGCTATTTCATAGTATGCTCTAATATGTCAATGAAAATGGATCGAATAAAAGAATCGAAGAATATTCTTTCTTTGATTTTTGTGCCGAAGGTGAAATATAGAAAAAAAGGGGCGATGACATGCATTCGTAGATGATTATTCGTCATCCGGGAAATTTGTGAAGTTTCATGGCATTCACAAGGGGTATCGAAGAATATTCACAACTTGTTCCAATGCCCCAGTGCAAAGGTATCGAATACTATTCCTTCTTTGATTCACGTGATGAAGGTTTAAAGCCCAAAAAAAGTGATTACATGTAGTCGGAGCTAATTATTCGACGTCTAGAAAATTTGTGAAGTTTCACAGTATCGACAAGAAGTATCGAGGAATATTCCCTCATAGCTATGTTTTTCATGTGAAATATCTGGATCATCCTTTCAGTGATGATCAACGGTCATGATTAAAATTCATTCAGAGTCTGAAGGAGACTGTTTAGAGTGTTAACTCTGACCATCCAAAGTTGTAACCCGAATATTGTTGCACAAAAAAGATCCAACCATTCATTCAGGGAAAATATTGATGACTTGGGAGAGTTTCACTTTGGCAATCTACTCAAGGTTTAAGCTTGCAAAACTTTACAAAGTAATAAGCCCATGTTTTGATGTTGGTTGCTTGGAAGGAAAAGGGGCTTAGCTTCAAAATATCCTATCTAATTCACTAAAGAATTCAATTATGAACAACATTCTTATGTGAAAGAAGAAGACAAGGATTCAATCTGAGGCAGTGAAGGAACATTCACTAACTCAGAAATGGAAATAAAACTATGAACTGTGGGTACTGTAGCCCTAAGGCCATCAATTCCAAGAATAAATGAAGATCGTCAATTGAATAAAGAGTAAAATGTAATCCCAACCATTCATCGGGGGAGGGTCATTGGAGTGAGTTGTGATAGTAGGAGTATATGTACTTAGATGGTGAAGGACTCTGATAATGAAGAGTGTGAATGTCAAGGAAGATGAAGCTCCAACATTGTTGTTGGAGTATGTGATCAAAAGGCTGGGAAGAAGAGTTAGGAAAAATAACGAAGGTGATCAGGAAAGGTAGTGTATTCCACATCAACACCATGCATTGACACCAAGTCAAACGGAACAAGCGAGAGTGAACCACGTCAAAGCCACATGACAGTGAGGTGGAAAAGGTGATTTTTGGCTTAGGAAACTATAGGAGACCATAAATTTCAATCTGAAACTCGGATTTAAGAATGGTTAAGGTCATTGGAAAGCTCTCGATGGGAAAAATACAAGTATGAGATTTGGTTAGAGGAAATTGTTAGCACTGAATGCCACACTTTGACTGCTAAAGTGTAATCTCAACACCCATCAGAATGTAAAAGATAACTTTTGTTTTGAATAAGTAGATCAACAAGATGGATAAAGAAAGAGAGAGGGCAACAAACTGCATATCAGTAGGCTACACCAATGGGCAATGGAGTCATAAACATCCCACTCATCGAAGGCACAAAAGATGCTTAACAGAAAACAAGATTGTATGCTGATAGGTAGAAGAAATGAAGAAGGAAAACATATGATAGAATGTTCAGTAAATAGAGATCCTCTCAATTCAATGAATCAACAAATACTTGAATATAAACAATGACTGATGGGAAAAATACAACAGATCCTCTGCTGCTTAGGGATCCATAAATCATTGACAAACTTTGATCCTCAAATATACAATATATTCAAATAAGAATAAATATAAAAGAAGAATTACAATCTGAAATCACAGCTCTCATGAGTCTTCAATAGCAGTAATGCTTACAATCCTAAAATGCCCACAGGCTTACAAGTGAACACACACAAAAAACTGCCTATTCCTACTCTATCTAGCCTCTCTTGGTTCATCCATCTATTCAAAACCAAAGTTATCTTTTACATTCTGATGGGTGTTGAGCTTACACTTTAGCAGTCAAAGTGTGACTTTCAGTGCTAACATTTTTGGCACCGTTGTCGGGGATAGATTTGAGTAGATTGAAAAGCTCCCTGGGAAGAACGACATTGCACAGCTCCAGCTTTAGATGGTGACTGAATTTGGACACCTTCAAGACTGCACATTCACCATGGCAACTCCATTGTTCAGAATATATTGGTGACTCCACTGGGGATGAGAAAAATGAAATGGCTATGAAGGCTATCCTGGCTAGGAGGTTTGCCCCACTCAATTTCTCAGCCATAGATGGTTATCCACATCTTGTGCCTCAAATTGATGAATGGCAAGATATGTAGCCTAGATTTTATGAAGGTGATGATGACAACCCTTTTGAGCATGTTCATGAATTCCATGCTTTAATGTAACAACTTGACATCCATCATGAAGATATATTGATGAAAATGTTCATGTATTCATTGGAAGGCGATGTGAGGCAATGAAATAGAACACTCCTTGCTTCTAGTATTTCCTCTTTGAAGGACTTTCATGATGTTTTTTATTCTCATTGCAAGATAATTTATCCAGCTGAAAGACTTTTTGAGAATTGTTGTGAGGGGTATGCATCATATATTCAAGATTTTGCAAGTGATTCCTCTAGTAGTGATGATGAAGGGGATGATTATAGAGATCATGACTTAGATGATGATTTTCATAATGCTTTTCCTAAATTTGAAGAACAAATGCATCATTCATGTCAAAATCTAGGTCCCCAAGAGAAAGATCAATATGGACAATCCATGATTTCCTTGTCTCCTCCTTTTCTCGATTCTTTAAGTCAAGAGGTCATCTTAGATTCAAATTTATTTTATCATGAGAATAGTGTTGCAACTTGTCATGACCAAATTCATAGCTTATCAGTCCCTCCTATTGTTAATGAACCAATGTGCCATGATTTTCCAAGTTTTGATGACTATGAGGATGTTTTCCCTGAACAACTAGTTGTCCCAGCTATTGTACTAATCCCCTCAACCATTAATAGTCAAATGGTCATTGATTCACCTTTGTATGATGATTATGAAGATGATCTCCATGAACAATCTATTGAAGACCTTATATCATAAATGTACCCTTCCCATCAAAGCAACAATAGCTTGTTTCAACCCTCGTGTCATATTTTTGTTGCTGAAAAAGAAGAAAACGATGATAATATAATTTTAGAGGGTGAAAAACTGAGAAATTGGGACCATAAGTCAAGCTATGATGAATATCCATTACAATCAGAAGATAAGATAGAAGAATTTAGTTTCCCAAGCACTTCTAATTGTGATGAATTTCCCTATCATCTCCCTATTCCTCTTGAAGACACAAGCTCAGTTTCATCAAGAAGCCAAGGTCAAATGCCATGTGATCAGATGAGAAAGGTTGAAATTAAAGAAAGACGAGCATCACTAAGCCTTTTTCCTAATACAACTCATGGCCAGGAATTGACCAAGGCCATATGCATTGAGGATGAATTAGAGAATCAACAAGCCATACAACAACCAAGAATAGTGGACGAAGGACCTAATGCAATACTTTTCCTTTTTACACAAAGCAATGTTGCAGGGGCAAGTATTGATGATGTTTTTCAGGATCCATTTGCATCCTGTCTGCAAGCAGAAAATGGGCCTAGGCTCATTGATTTCTTCAATGGAAAGTGTATTGCCAAATGTTTCTTTGATGTGCCTTCAAGTAAGAATTATCTTTGGTGCTTAAGGAAGCACATTTCAAAGCTTCAAACAGTTGAAAAAATGATGAAATGATTTCATTGGTTGTTCCATGTAACTTGAAAGCTTCATTTTCTCAATAATTAGAGTAGGTGTGTGCAATGATCTTGTTGGACAAGCATTGTTTTCATCATTTTTTGTCAGTTTCATTTTTCATTTTCATTTAGTTTCAGCTGAAGGTCATATATCAAAGCAAATTGTAGAGGTTAAAGGTTGAAGATCATGACTCCACAAGCCCAAAGGATAAGGCACTGCAACTAAAAGAGTTATTAGAGTCTCACAGGGAGGAATCTATCCCCCATGGAGCCTATGTTAGCACAAGAATGATTAAGGTGCCAAGTATCAAGAACAAGCATTTAAAGATAGTATAGCTACACTAAAAAATCATGTTAATGCTAAGAACAAGAAGTCTGTTGTGTCAATTGAAGATCCTCTTTCTACCAGAAAGAGTGTGAGGTTAAGTATCAAGATGAAAAAATAGTTGGTGAAGGGATTCTAAGCGTTTAATTATCAGGGTTTTAAGCTTTTCTAAATACCATCTCCCTCAATGGTAAAATACACTACCTCTTTGCACTGCCAAGGCATCTAAGTAAAGGGGGTTTGATATCATGAAAGGCCATTAATTACTCTGCACATGTTCAAGATTGAAGGCGTTGTGTTTTTTACAATGCTACCTAAACTGAAACATAGATGCAACACAGTGGCACTAACTATCGGCATTGCGTAATATTCTAGCAGAAAAACTAAATTGTGCAGAGTTATTCTACCAGTTTTGAGTCACTAATTTAAAACTTGGGTTATGAGCAGTTGAGGATGTATTTTTGAAAATTGGAGGAGGTTTTTGTTCATAACATTCCAAATAACAAAACCCTCTCTCAGTTTTTCAAGATGTGTTTTGGTTTGAGAGATATTGGTGTTATTGGATAAATTTGTAAGTGCGGACAGAAACCGATCTCCCTAGATCCACCTGGATCTAGAACAAAGCATGACAGAATATGACTCTTTCCCTATATTCTAACCATTGAATTAAATAGGAGGCAAGAACAAAGAAAATACCTTGTTGTCTCTTCCTATGGTCTTTGTTGCTCCCGCTTCGCCCCAGTGTTCTCGTGCAGCCCAGACCAAAACAACACAAACCAACCAAAGTGAAGAAAGCACAATCTATTCAACATTCAATCTATGTATATGATCAAAGCGTTATACAATAAAGTGGAATTAGATTTATGGGAAATAATCATATCACTATATCATATTAAATATGAAATAGATATTACAACCATTGCCTTGATGTCGTAAGTTCCCTTCCAACTATCCTTCGTTCCCCACACACTTCTTGCTCCAAGGATTCTGAGACCATAGATCTGATAGCTACTCACAATCTATCTTGACAAAGAAAATCTCAAAGCCATTCCAACCAAGCTGATAATTCCAAGAAAATCAAGAAAAAGCTCATGAACCAACAAAGCTAACCCGAGCTCAAGCTAACTTTCTCCATGAGAACTCCTCTCCTTTTATAAGTTGAAGAGGATAAGGTGAGGAGGTTAGTATGATCCCACTAAATCATGAAAGTGAGTAAGATCCAAACCATTCGGATTCCACCTCACCATAGAAGCTTCTCCTTCTAGAAGATTCGAGAAAACGCTCATTTTTCCCATGTGCAAGAATTCTCGCACCCTAGCTATAGAGCAACTTGCGAACACCTCGCACCCTGTCTATAGTGCAACCTGCGAGAATGGGTCATTCTCACACCCTGCCTATATAGCAACCTGCGAACTTCCTTTTTTATAAGGTTTTTACATAGGAAAATGCAACTTCTTTTCTCAGGAAAAGTTCTTCTCCCTTCTCTCTTTAGGA
>SNQJ01S0144995.1:7289-31458 GCA_010110895.2 Picea sitchensis
AATTAATAATCAAATTAATCATTAACCATATTGATTAAAGAGTTAATTATACTTAAATTAAGCATAGTCAAGAATAACTAATTAATAACAAATAATTAGTTAAGGTTATTTAATAAATAATTATAGTTTAGCTAATTTAATTTATTTTTTTTAGGATTATTTATTAAATTAAACATCTTAATAATTAAGGGTCGTTACATGGAGTCTTTGAGTTACTTCCATAAATATACTCTGGATAGTGTGGATCTGTTGTTGGGTGGTGCATTTCTCTTGGGAGAACTTCATTATTTCCACAACTGACATAGGCTTCAACTGCGCTTGTATCATTTCATCTTGATACTTCACCTCTTAGAGCTGCGACTCCAGTGCATTTAGTTCTAGATTCTCTATGAGTTTCTCATATTTCTGGGCACTATGATCAATAAGTTTCTTACATTCCATAGTAAGGCATTTTATTCTCTCAACTACGCTTCGAGCAGTTGCTTCTCGTTGGTCCCTTACATCCTGTGGGGTCTCGGGCACTGCGATGAGCTCTAAGTCTGCTATGCATTGTTGTAACTGTTGGATAGCTTTTGTGAGTTGTTCCACTTACTGCTTGACTTGATCCTCTGCTTTATTTCA
Organism: Picea sitchensis; assembly: GCA_010110895.2. Classification (NCBI taxonomy): domain Eukaryota; kingdom Viridiplantae; phylum Streptophyta; class Pinopsida; order Pinales; family Pinaceae; genus Picea; species Picea sitchensis. Next base: position 7,911 of record SNQJ01S0144995.1, read on the forward strand.
ATGATTGTCATAGAGAGAAGTGCTCTGCTGACCACTTCTTTTACTTCAAGTTTCTCTGGGAGCAATTATTTTTTTCCTTGCTGCATCTGTGCTTTTTCTTCATTGAACTTCGCTTGGAGATCAATATTTTCCTGTTCTACAACTTGACGTTGTTTGAAAACTACTCCTTGTACCTACATCAAATCTTGGGTGGCTTGGTTGGTTTCTTCCTGTGCTTGTCGGAGGCGAGCTTTGACTATATCAGCTAGTCGGTGGAGTTGGGATGACACATCTCCCAACTATGGTTCTCCCGACGCAGTGGAGACTACGCGACTAGACTGAAGGGTCTACTATACCCCTTGGAGTTCGAATTTGATCCTATCATACATTTCTTCCTTCTTGGCCATTTTTTTCTCTACTATTTCCAGTGAGGCGTCATTCAAGGCTGTGATGATGAAATCAAAATCATCGAAGGTGAGGATGGTATGCATCTTGGTCATGGTGGCTTTTGACTTCTTCTGGGAAGAAGGTTTCAAGGGGGAAACCTTTCTCTTCTTCGAGGGATCCTCCTCATCTCTGGGCGGTGTTACTTCATTGGGCCTGTGTTCAGATTCAAACTCGTCACCACCTCGTCGGTCAGGTGACGTGGAAGCAGTCTTCACTGAGGTGTTGTTTAAGTTTTGGACCTCCTCAGTCTTCTTCTGTTTGTTGGTTCTCGGTGTATATTTTTCTTTATGGGTGTCCTCCGGGCTGTCATTATCATATATCTCTGCGGGGTTGGTGAGGATAAGGAGGTCAGTAGACCATTCCTTAGTGATTTCCTCTAGGTCTTCTTCTGTAAGCTTATAATATGCCTAGAGCTTCTCTTTATGTTCATCTACCCGCCCTGTAATGTAAGTGAAGTGTCGATCTACGTTGAACTTCATAAGTGGTTGGAACCTTTGTAGTGTGTTTGGATTCATGCAAGGCTCGGCTTCGATGGCTTGCTTCAATTGAAGGTATTATGTATGAAACACAAAATTTGACTGCCACTGTTTGTTCATATATGTTGAATACCACAGGGTAGCGAACTTCAAAACAAGCAGTTCGAATGACTCTATGTCTGGGAAGGTTTCCCCTTCCAGCATCTCCCAGGAAACAAAAGAAATGAGGACCAAGAGTCAGCTGAAATGGAATTCGTAATCTTTCTCCTGGGCTTCTTGGTAATGAAGTTCCAATTGGTTAACTAGGTACTTTTCCCAGTTCATCTGTAGGCCTTCCACGCACTTCCCTTCGAGGTCAACAACAAAGATGGTGACTTGCATAGGTTGGTTCTTTCTTAATAAATTCCCATCTATCAGTTGACATGTGAGGCGCACTGCTCCACTCTCAATGGAAGCTACCTTGTAGCCTCTTGTTCCATTCTCAACATCGCCATAGGTGTCCTTTATCTTCTGTGCAAGTGCGTGATCTATGACTTTTCCTAGACAAAATTCCTATGGGTCAGGTCATTGCATACTTAGGCATGTGATCCTTTGGAACAATGTCGGGTCAAATTTAATGTGGCTGTTGAGCCATAAGTATCTGCCATGGTAACATGACAGTGGCATCTTGATACAGGCATTGACTTCTTGATGTATTCCGAAGTGTGGGATTTTCATGACGTTCAGCAGGGTGGACTCCATGAGATTCATTGCCCATGACTGGGAAATGATCTTCGAATTATTTCCTTTAGTTCTGGTCAGGTACTTGTATGGGATGAGCATGCCATAGATATTGTGATCTATGAGGTTGAAGTCGCTAAAATTTAGTGTTGTGATCTTGTCCTAGTCTGTTCGAACTGCACGTATCCCCTTCAGGAGGTACGTAGTAATTAAAGTGTACTTGAAATCGCATGGTAAACTATCATGGTTCACTGTGCCAGCTAGAGACAGGATGTAATCGGGCAGTATGGTTGGAATCAGTTTTTCATTCGCGAGGTCATCTTTATGCTTAGTTCTCTTTTCTATTGATGGTCGAGATGGTCCTGCTCCGTGAAAAGTCGACGGAGAGGCTTACAACATTCTCATTGATGAAGCTTGTACACCTACAGACAACTACATGACTCTTTCATCCATGAGGTCGATCAGAACTTCTTCAACAACTTTCTCTACAGCGCTGAACTTGGACGACATACATGCTTGAGATTGAAAATCTCAGGTTCGAGTTGTAACTTAGACATGACAATATGATAGAGGGAAATAACGCAATGAGCACTGTGTAAAATCAACGAGTTTCTAGGCTTACATTCACGGTTAGAAAAAGTGTTCTCAGGGCATGGCGCAATGGGATAAATAGATAACTTGGCAACGAATCTCTTGCAATGGAAAACAATGGGAAAGAAGCCTTCATTAACTCTATTATGTCTGTTACGGTGTGGTCCAATGGTCTAGTGGCGAGCCATAAATTCCTTTCGACCCATTCAGAGGGTCGACCGAACAATTATATTACTCCCAACGACTATATTTCTTCACCATGGTGAAGTTCCATGTGACATTGCTCTGTTATCCTGACAAAGTTCCAATTTTGCAAATTTTTCGTCCCTGAGGTTCCTTTTGGAACCTTCTTTAACTTGTCGATCTTAGGTCTCTTCTTACTTATATTTCTAGCCTTATTTCCCATGAGCTTCATCTTGGTATGCTTTTTTCCATTCTGATTCTTATCTTCTTGTGGCATAGTTACTTCGTGCTATTGAGATTCTTTCCTAATATTCGAGGTTGGTGCTTCTTCTTTATCTAGAATAGGTACTTCAATCTTTTTTGGGTGTTATAGTGTTCTTGCAACTTTGAAATACAAGTATATGGTGTTAAATAGCTTCGATTTGTTCTTCTGTTCTTCAATCAAGTGTGTGATCCTTCTAGTCATAAAATCTTTTAACTCTTGCTTCTTCTTCTTCAAAACTTCTTCTTATTCTTTCCTTTTGGCTTGATCATTTTCAACCCAAGGTTTTCTTAGTAATGTGGTAAATGGGGCATTGCTCTCAAAAAATTTAATAATCTCAAAATATTCCTCTGTCGAAGTTCCATTGGCATTCATAGATATCTTAGTGGCTTTCCACATAGGTTTATCAACTTTCCTCTAAATAACCCTATTCCTCCCAATGAAGGATTAATAGAAGGCTTCTCTAAAATCTCCCAGGTTCTTTTTGTCATGATATTCACTTGTGTTTCCTCATCTATAACATAGTCAATGTCAAAGTATCCTATTCTTGCTTCAAGGAATTCTTTTCATTTGAATATCTATGATAAGATGACATGTCTGTGGTCATTCAGGGTTTCTCTTATTTGCAATAATGCTTTCTATGATTCTTTCTGGGGTTCTGCCATTTCTGGATCTGCCTTAGGGTTTTCTTGTCCCATGTTCATTCCTTCAATATTAGCAATCATTCTAGGGAAATCCAATACTTCGTGGTCCATATCTTTGTAGCAGAGACAACTAGGTCTTCTCCCAGGGCATTCCTTAGCAAGATGTCCTGGTTTTCTGCAACTGTACCATAGGGTTAATTCTCTCTTTCTTTTAAATTATCCCCATCTCTTTTCGTACTGTGTTCTCAGATCATAGTAGCTAACCTTCAAACGATTCTTTCTAGAATCCTGCATCCACTTGTTAGTCCAAACATTCTTTCTATGCATAGGTATAACATATCTTTCACTATTCTTATCAGATCTATGCATATTAAACCTTCATTCATCTATTAGGGCCCTACTTTTCAAACTAAAACAGAATCTATCAACCATACCTAGATCCATACTTTTGAAAAAAAATAATTTCCACTTATCTTACTTCTACAAATCACAAAGCCTTCAGATCTAGAACTTTTCACTATTATTACCTTTATCAGAGAAAAGAGCTTGCAGATCTTACCTTTTTAAGAAAAAATTCTTACTTTTACCTTTCTCGAAACACAAAGTGTTCAGATCTTACCTCTTTTCTTCAGATGTGACCTCTTTTCTTTAGCACAGAGATTTATAAATCAAGTATAATACTGCACACTAGAGTGACAGGTCTATGGACATATATTCCACAGTTTTAGGTCAGATTGTTGCACAAAGCTTCTTCTTCCTTAGTTCCCAGCAATCACAGTTTTAGGGGCAGACCCAAGGTTCAATGCTACAGCAACACACCAACAAAGCCCTAGCTACCGCCCTTTTCGGCAACACCTATGAAGCAAATGAGGTCTCACCCGAGGTAGAGGCAGGGGGTGTTGCAAGAATCAAGTGTCTGCAACCTTAGCTAGGACATAGATCTGTGACTGTAATACTTGACAGATCCCTTAGCACCAATAGTTCATCAATATTTAACCACTATTCTACTGTGCAAATAAAATAAAGCATCTCATCATTCACTCAGATCTGATGTATCAAAGCACTTATCATAAAGAGGTAGATTAAATCTAGCATATTCAAGCACTAAGCACATTCACATAGGTCATATTTCTATCCATATACATGATTAGCGCAAAGCATAAGAATATATATCTATCTATATCAAAGAACTTACAAAGTAAAGACATAAACATATCAAGACATCGCACAAAGCAGGACAACACAACATTTACATGGTTCACCCCCACCCCGGGGCTATGTCCACCAACTCTTCTTCTTTATTTTCTTCAGTCAATCAATTACATGCACAGAGCCACAAAATCCTACTCCACATAGGACAAGATATTTGTGTGCACCTCGCCAGATCCGCCTTTCCCTAGCTAGGTTACAACACTAAGCCTTCTAGTGTCACTTGCACTCAACTTTGCAAGCTTCACATAGTATGCACAAAGCTTTTACAATCCTTTCATCACATAGATCTAGCACTTAGCCATTTGTCTAACATCGCATAGATGTATTATGTATATATCCTTGCATTTCCTAGACATCTATATATACATTACCAAATAGGCCTAAACATGGGTAAACCCATGGGATGACATCCCATACCAGTTACATAATCTCAAATCAAAAAAAGGGCCCAAAAAGGGGCCAATATCCCATGATATCTTCTTCATCTTGCGCTCCTCCTTCAATAGGATGTCAAAGTCCCAAAGTAGGTCAAACTTGACCAAAGATCTCTCAAAACTTTGTCAACGGCCAACACCGTTCATTCTAGAAAGACACGTGGTGCAGGATCAACATGGACAAAGTCATTTCATGGAAGTTGAAGTGAGAGATGTCGATGGTCCAAAGTCCTAAAATGCCAATGTTCACCAGGGATGCCCGATACAAAGGGACACATGTCGCTTGATCCAAACAATCGTGCTTTCGCTATTGGGAAATTTCAACAGGGATCACAATGAAAAATTGCGATACATGAATTCTCGAAGCACCTGGGAATTAGGCACATAGTTGTAGCACAAGGTCAGATGGAAAAGAGATACGCCAAGGAGTAAAGCTCACAAGTATATCACCAAGAAAGATCTACATGGCCTCGAGGCACCAGAATCGACTCAAAGGAGTCGTGAGCTTGCCTAGAACATTCACGGGTGTTAGGTCTCACCCTGATCCCTATGAAAGTAGTTAATGAAAATGGGGAAGGTGGTTGAAACCTCATTTCACCACATAAATGGAAAGCATGAAAATTTGGTCGTGGAAGGCATACTGTTAGTTGAAAGTTCCCTGTCATGTATTTTTGCGTGAAGCCCATACCGATCTGATCTTGCATCTGAAAGAAGAATGCAAGTGCGCCCTGACATAAGAAGATGAAGATGCCAAGCTTTGAATGGAGTGACCAGATCTCTCTTCTGTAGAGATCAAGTTTCACTTACTATATATACTCATTTTTTGTATTTTGTAATGGTCAATGGTAGAGGAAAGCTCCTGATTTGTAAAGTTTTGATGAACACTCTGGTTCTCTGGTTATGCTTTGTAATCTGAGATTTCTTGTTTAATGAAAGTCAACTTTCTTTCTACCTCTTGTTTCCCTCCAATAATGAAAGAGTTCATGGTTGATTGATTCACTTGAATTATTGTGACTACATTATGATGAAATTTTGATTATAGTGTTGTTATAATTTCTTTCAGTTCCTTTGAAATTTGAATTCAAGAAGACCTTGTGTTTAAGTTTTTCTTCCTTAGGCTGTTGGAAAGCTTGATGTTCACGACAAACCTCTACATTCTTCACTGAAGTCTTCCTCCTAATCACCCTTACTACAACCTACTGACTGAAGTTAAACTAGACCTCACCTTCTTGTGCATTACAGCCTACTCTTCTGAGTTAAGACGATATTTTCTTGAGATTGCTCCCATTTGAAATTTTTTATAACCAACCTGTGACATAAAATACTGATCGGTATCAAGCTTACCTCTACATCAATAAATAGGTGACTTCTAGTGCTAACATTTGTGGCGCCACTGTCGGGGACGAAATTGAAGATTTTCCCTGGGATTGAATGACAAAGATTACTAGTTCTAAAGGTGCATAAGAACTTAGTACATCAAATATTGCAACTGTGCACTTGGCGACTCCACTATGGTGACTCCATTGATGTGAATCCATTAGCGACTCCATTGGTTCAGTCATGGCTTCTAAAGGCAGACACATGAGGTCTACTCCACAACTGCCTTTAGTAACACTTGAAGTTGACCCAGAGAAAATTTTCAGAAAGGGAAAGGCCCCTCGAGAAGGTACTTCTGCTACTAAAACAAGTATTTATGATGATTTTCATTATCCTCCTTTAGAAACTCCAATATCTTCTTCTCATTTTCCCATCATACTGCCTATTGGAGTTTCTTGAACTTCAAATTTTGGGAATGTTCCTGATGAGTTTTCCCCTTCTGGTTTGGAATTGGAGGGGTAAATCCTTGTCACTCCTCTCTCCCCTAAATTTGTACCTTGGTCTAAACCCAAGAGCTTAGAAGATTTTCCCAATTCAGGTTTTATTACTCCTCCTCTTGTTAGAGTTACTGATTTTGCAGAAAGGGAGCCCTCTTTTCCCCCAAGCACTGTAGCCTTTTCTCCAATCCTCTATTGTTTCCCTTTCCTCCCGGAAGCTCAGTTACAGTATATCCTCTCCGAGCTCCTTACCCTCCTAGTTCTCCTCCACCTATTATCCCTATGGTTGGTGTTAATTCCCCTAGAAACATAATGGATTCCATAGTGGCTGGAAGATATGCCCCTCTAGTCCTACCTCATCCCACGAACGCTCTTCTTGCGCACGATTACCTAATGTATATGCCTAAGTTCATGGGAGAGGAATACATAACCGCCGAAGAACACCTTGTTTCCTTCTACAATTATGCAGACAATCTAAACATTGAGTGTTGTCCCTTGACCAAGTTTTGAGGATTCTTGGTCATGTTTGACCTGATTTTGGGACTTCGACAGGCTGTCGAAGGTGGAGTGCAAGATGAAGCAGAGATTGCGGGATGTTGGCCCATTTTCGAGCCCTTTTTTGGTTTTGGGATTATGTAATGGGTATGGTAATGTCGGCCCATGGGTTTGCCCATGATTAGGCCTATTTTTTATGTATAAATAGATTCTAAGGCAATGTAGTGAGTACGAATGGCTAAGTGCTAGAGTTGGATATGTGTGATCAAGATATATAAGTGATTTGGTGCATACTATGTGAGACTCGCTGAGCTAAGTGCAAGTCATTGTAAGAGACTATGGAAGGTTGTGTGCCTAGATCTACTCGGGGAAGCAGAATCTAGTGAGCTGTGTAGATCCCCTGTCCTCTATGGAGTAGGGTTTTTGAGGCTCTATGCATGTAATTGATTGAAGAAGCTAATAAAGAAGACAAAGAATTGGTGGATGTAGGCCCAGGGTGGGAGTGAACCACGTACATGGTGTGTTTCTATGATTTGTGTGATGTATCGATGAGTTTATATGTTTATTTTCTTAGTGCTTTAATATAGATGAATGATTTGTTGATGCTTAGTGCTTAATAATATGGATGGATGTTGGATTTGACTTATATACATGTGCTTAGTGCTTGAATCTGCTAGATATGATCTGTTTCATCCTGATAAGTGCTACTAGATGCTAGATCTGGTTGAATACTAAGATGCTCTGTAATTAGGGTTTAAGTATGTTGTAACTAAGAATGAATATTGATGAATGTTAACTACTGAGTTCTCTTCTAAGTGTTAGAATCACAGATCTGTGTCCCATATTAGATTGTAGACATCTGAGTCTTGCAACAACCCCTACCTCTACCTCGGGTGAGACTTGATCTACTTCGCAGGTGTTGCCAAAAGGGTTGGTAGTTAGGGTTTTGTTGGTGCGTTGTTGTAGCATTGAACCCTGGGTCTGCCCCTGTGCCAAAAAATGGTTTCGTTGTTGAGACTTGAAACTGCGATTGTTGGGAACTAAAGAAAAAGAAGCTTTGTGGGAATATCTGACTTGAAATTGTGAAAGCTTTGTGTGTATATATGTCACTCTAGTGCACAATATTCTACTTGATCTATGAAGCTCTGTGCCAAGAAGGGTCAAATCCGAAGAAAAGAGGTAATATCTGCAAGCTATGTGCTCTGATAAAGCTAAGAATAGTGAAATTTTTTAGATATGGAAGCTTTGTGCTCTAATGAAAATACGATTAGTGGAAATTTTTGTTTCTAAAGTATGGATCTAGGTATGTTTAATAAGATTTTTCCTAGTTTAAAAACTAGGGAACTGATAGAAGAAATAATACTTGATATGAGTAGATCTGATAAGAATAGTGAAAGATATGTTATACCTATTCATAGAGAGAATGTTTGGACTAACAAATGGATGCAGAAACCTAGAAAGATTTTTTTGCAGGTTAACTACCATGATCCTAGTGTGCAGTACAGGAAAGGTTGGGGATCATTTAAGAGAAATAGAGGATTAACCCTTTGTTACAGTTGCAGAAAATTGAGACATATGACTAAGGAATTCCTTGGAAGAATACCTAGTTTCCTCTATTGCAAAGCTACAGACCATGAAGTATTGCATTTCCCTAGAATGATTGCTAAGGTTGAAAGGATAAATATGAGACAAGAATACCATGAGAAATGTCAAGCAACTGATATTATGATAGAACCTCAAAAAAAATATTTCTACGGATGAAAGAAACCCTGAATGACCACCGACATATCATCTTATCAGATATCTTCAAAGAAAAAGAATGCATTGAAGTCAGAATAGGAGACTTCAACATTGACTATGTTATGGATGAGGAAACACAGGTGAATATCATGATAGAAAGAACTTGGGAAATTACAGGAAAGCTTGATATGATTCCTTCATTGGGAGGAATAGGATTATTCATAAGAAAGTTGATAACCCTATGTGGAAGACTTACCCATATATCTATGAGTGCCAATGGAACTTTGACAGAGGAATAATTTGAAGTTGTTAAATTTATTGAGAACAACGCTCCATTTGTTATTTTACTAGGAAAACCTTGGATTGAAGGATATCAGGCCAGAAAGAAAGAAGAAGAAATCTTAGAGCAGAAGAAGCAAGAGTTGAAAGATTTCATGGCTAGGAGGATCACACACTTGATTGAAGAACAAAAGAATAGATCGAAGCTACTTAGGACAAGAGACTTGGATGTCGAAGTAGGAAGAACACCAGAAGACCTATAGAAGACTTAAGTACCTACTCCAGATACAAATGAAGTATTACCCCTAATTTCTAGGAAAGAATCTCACCAGTGTGAAGTTACTATGCCAAAAGAAGGTAAGAATCAGAATGGAAAAGGGAATTCTGAGACGAAGCTCACTGGAAAGAAGGCTAGAAAACTAAGTAAGAAGAAAGCCAAGATCGAAAAGTTACAGAACATTCCAGAGGGAACCTCGCAGAAGGAAAATTTTAAAAATTGGAACTTCACTAGGATATCAGAACAACGTCACATGGAACTTTGCCATGGCGAAAAAATATAGCCGTTGGGGACAGTATAACCATTAGAACGATGGCCCGAATGGGTATAAAGTCATTTATGATCAGAAATTTTGCCACCAGACTGTTGGGATCGTGCCATAATGGACAAAACTCAGTTAATGAAGGCTTCTCACCCATTGCAAGAGATTCGTTGCCAAGTTATCTATTTATCCCGTCGCGCCACGCAATAAGAACACTTTTGATAACCATGAATCTGAGCCCATAGACTAGTTGATTTCACACAGTGATCATCGATTTATTTCCATCCATCCCATTGCATTGACTAGTTACTCTTCGAACATGAGATATCCAACGATGAGCGTGCATTTCGGACGAGCTTAGCATTGTAGAGAAAATTGTCAAACATGTTCTCAATGACCTAATGTCTGAAAGAGTAATGTTTGAAAGAGAAATGTCTGCAAGTATTCAAGCATCATAGATGAGAGGAGGGCAAGCCTCTCTATCGAGTGCTCACGAAGACGGATCATCTCGACCATCAGCGGAAAAGACAACCAAACACAGAGATGACCTATCAAATGCAAAGATGATCCCGTCCATATTGCCCGATTACATCCCACCTCTGGCCAACGCAGTGAGTCGAGATAGCATGCCAAGATATTTCAAGTACTCCATGATTACTGCGTACCTCTCTAAGGGGATACATGTAGTTCAAGCACAACAGGACAAGATCACAGCGTTGAAGTTCAGTGACTTCGACCTCGAAGATTGTAAGAACTACAACATGCTTTCCCCGTACAAATATCTAACCAGGATGAAGGGGAAGAATTGAAATATAATCCCCCAACCATGGATGATGAACCTTGTGTAGTCCACCCTTCTAAATGTAATGAAAATCCCACACTTCGGAAGGCACCAGGAAGTGAACTCCTGTGTCAAGCTATTTGTTTCATGTTACCATGGTGGTTACTTATGGATAGACCATTGTATTATAGTCAATCCAGAATTGATCCATAGGATCATGGAATTAAGTATGCAAGGACCCAACCCACATGAGTTCTATCTAGGAAAATCCACAAATCGCTCGCTAGCACAGAAGATCAAGGATACATATGACAATGTTGAAAAGGGAACACGAGGATACAAGGTATCCTCCATCTAGAATGGTGCAGTGTGCCTAGCCTGACAACTAATAGCTGAAAATCTAGTAAGAAAGAACATACCTACTCAAGTCACACACTTTGTCGTTGATCTCATAGGGAAGTGCATGGAAGGATTACATATGAGCTGGGCAAAGTACCTATTTAATCAACTAGAACTAGACTACCGCAAAGCACAGGATCAGGGCTACGAGTTTCACTTTAGCTGGATCTTGATCCCCATTGCCTTTGCTTCCTGGGAGATGCTAAAAGGTGCAACCTTTCAGGATATTGAACCATTTGAGTTGCTCGCTACAAAGTTCACTACACTCTGGTACTCGAGTGATATGAACAATCAGTGGTAGTCGAATATTGTTTTTGACACCTATTACTTGCAATTGAATAGAGCCATCGAAGTTGAACCTCACATGAATATGAACACCCTACAGAGGTTTCGACCCCTAATGAAGTTATGTGCAGATTGGAGCTTCATCTACATAACAACACGAGTCGATGAACATAAGGAGTAGCTTCAGTTGTACTACAAACTCATGAAAGAAGACTTGGAGGAGATCACTAAGGAATGGTCAACAGACCTCCTTATTCTTGCAAAACCTGCAGAGATGTCTGACCCTGATAGCCCAGAGACCATGCATAAAGAACATAATACACCCGGGACCAACAAAAGAGAAGACCGAAGAGGTCCAAGACTTAAGCAGTTCCTCAACAAATATTTCTTCAGTATCACCTGACCGAGGGGGTGATGACGAAGTAGAAGAACTAAATGAAAAAGGAGCTGAATAGAAACCAGGTGAAGTAACACTGCCCAGAGACGAGGTTGATACCCTAAAGAGGAGGAAGGTTTCTCCCTCGAAACCTTCTTCTTGGAATAATTCGAAATCCACCGTGACCAAGATGAAGACTGTGCTTACTGCCGATCCTTTTGACTTCATCATTGAAGCTCTCAACAACGCTTTGCTAGGAATCGTGGAGAAACAATAAGCCAAGCAGGAGGAAATGTACAATATAATTGAGGTCGAACTTCGAGGGGTACAACAATCCCTTCAGTCCAATCGCTCAGTCTCCACTATGCCCCTGCCATCAAGAGAACCAGAGTTGGGAGATGAGCCAACCCAACTCCACCAACTAGCTAAGGTGGTCGAAGCTCGCCTTTGTCGCACTCAAGAAGAAACAGAACAAGCCACCTAGGCCTTGAAGCAAGTTAAAGGCATAATCATAGAACAACACAGAGTTGCAGAGTAGGAAAAGGTTGCTCTCTTGGCAAAGTTTGAAGAAGAGAAAGTACAGATGCAACAAGAAAAACAATAGTTTCTCGTAGAGAAACTCGATGTGAAAGAGGAAGTCAACAGATCCCTCTGCTCTATGACAAGATTAGAGCCACAAGAAGAAGACTGAGTCACGCATCAAGTAGAGAAACTCGCAGAGGATATCCACTAGCTACAACAACAAATAGCAGACTTAGAGCTTTGCACAGTGCCCAACACCCTATAGGATGTCAGGGACCAAAGAGAAGCAACTTCTTGAAGCACAGTTGAGATAATAAAGGCCCTTGCCATGGAATGTAAGCAACTCACTGATCGCAGTGCCCAGACCTATGAGAAACTCAATGAGAATCGAGAACTAAAGGCACTGGATTCACATCTCCAAGAGGCAAAGTATCAAGCATAAATGATACAACCACAGTTGAAGCCCCTGTCAGCTATGGAAAGAATGAAGTGATCCCAGGAGCAGTGCACTGCCCAACAGTAAGTCTACACTATCCAGAGCAAAGTCATGGAAGTGACTTAGAGGCTCTAACTTGTACAGGATAAATCTTACCAACTGTTCACAGAGATCCAAGGCCGAGGAGCAGAACTGGATGAAGTCTTCACTACAGCTGAACAACGCCTAGAGGGACCTATTAATGAAGCAGTCATACAAGAGTTCATTGAACAAGAGGTCGTGGCATAACAACAAGTCGAAGCATCTCAAGTGAAGCTCGAGGCTTTTGAAGTAGAACTTGTTGGATCAGAGTGACTCGGGACAAGTCACAGGTGATTGTTGGGGGTCGGTTGGCCCTTAACCAAGTTTTGAGGATTCTTGGTCATGTTTGATGTGATTTTGGGACTTCGACAGGCTGTCAAAGGAGGAGCGCAAGACAAAATGAATATTGTGGGATATTAGGCCCTTTCAGGGCTCTTTTTGGGTTTTAGGATTATGTAACTGGTATGGGAATGTCAGCCCATGGGTTTACCCCTGCTTAGGCCTATTTTGTATGTATAAATATATGTTAAGGTGATGTAGTGAGTATGAATGGCTAAGTTCTAGAGTTGGATATGTGTGATCAAGAGTTATAAGTGCTTTGGCCCATACTATGTGAGACTTGCAAAGTTAAGTGCAAGTCATTGTAAGAGAATGTGGAAGGTTGTGTGCTTAGATCTACTCAGGGAAGGAGGATCTAGAGAGCTACGCAGAACCCATGTCCTCTGCAGAGTAGTGTTTTTTAGGCTCTATGCATGTAACTAATTGAATAAACTAATAAAGAAGACAAAGAATTGGTGGATGTAGCCCCCAGGGGGGTGAACCACATACATGTTGTGTTGCTATGATTTGTGCGATGTATTGATGTGTTTATGTGTTTATTTGCTTAGTGCTTTAATATAGATGAATGATCCATTAATCCTTAGTGCTTAATAATATGGATGGATGTTGGATCTGACTTATATACATGTTCTTAGTGCTTGAATCTATAGATCTAATATGTTTCCTCATGCTAAGTGCTGCTAGATGCTAGATCTAGTTGAATACTGCGTTTCTCTGTAATTAAGGTTTAACTGCGCTGTAACTAAGATTGAATATTGATGAATGTTAACTACTAAGTGTTATGTTAAGTGTTAGAATCCTAGATCTATGTCCCACCTTAGGTTGCATACATATGAGTCCTGCAACCACCCCTACCTCTACCTTGGGTGAGACTTCATCTGCTTCACAGGTGTTGCTGAAAGGGTCGACAATTAGGGTTTTGTTGATGCATTGTTGTAGCGTTGAACCATGGGTCTGCCCCTGTGCCAACGTTGATAATGAAGATATCTAGATGATATTCTTTGTCTAGAGCCTTGATGGTTAGGTTAGGAAATGGTTTAGGGGATTGACCCCTAGATATATTGATGGGATTGAAGCCTTAGATGATGTTTTCTTGAGGCAGTGGAGGGATAAAAAATACTTTATGTATTATATCATCGAGTTTGTTTCCCTTAAGAGAAAAGAGGGAGAATTTGTCTCTGACTTCTCCAAAATATTCAACAAAATGTACAATAAAATATCTACTAAGATAAATCCTACATAAGCCTCTACCAAAATCACTTATGCTAGTGCTTTTGAGGCCAATTTCTACCTCCTATTAAGAGAAATAAGAGCTACGTCCTTTGATCTTATGCAAGATGTAGCCCTAGAAGTAGAATCCAATGTTTTAGGAGTTGACAGACTTAGAATTAAAGCTAACAGAGATAGAGGAAGGGGTAGATCTAAGGCCTCAACCTCTGGTTCTTCTGCATCTCACCCTCAAGTAGATGAATTGACCAAGATGGTGAAGTCCCTATCTGCAGAAATGGAGAAGATGAAATTTGAAGGTAAGCAAGGTTATAATAATTTTCAAAATGATGATAACAGAGCCAACTTCAGAAGACCAAATCATGCCCCTCAAATACTCCCATGAGAGCCCAGAAATAGGGATAGGGATGATTAGAAAATCCAAACCCCTCTCTAAAATAACCTTGTTGCTGATGAAGAAGGGGAGGAAGAAGAGCTTGATCCTGAAATCCATTGTCTTGGAGACACCTCCCCATCTCCCCATTTGACTCAATCTGCATAGGAGGAATTCCTAATGAACAGTTAAATAGATGAGCTAATTAAAGGCGAGAATGCTAACAACAGTCCCAATAAATACAATCTCAGGTCTAAGAAGAAAGAAGGGAAGGGTGACATCCCTAACCAACCTCCTAGAGAAGAGAATCCTACTAAAGAGGTAGCAAACAAAATCAAAGAAAAGAAAGCATATAACCCCTCACCGATACCCAAAGACCCTGTCTCGGAAGTGAGAGAAACTCTGAAGCCCCCCTCCTCTTTCAACTTGAGCTTGAAATTAATAAAATCGAAATCCCCATACCCATTTTAGAGTTGGTAAAGCATGAAGATTTCAAATGAAGCCTCTCTAAACTATTGTTTCTTGAACCCCCAAATCATCCCACTGACTCAATCAACCTGGAAGATGAAAATCTAGTAGTCATCCTAGGTCCTATGATAGAAGATAGAGATGATTCATCCCCTCCCTTCTATACATCCCTGAATATACATGATAAGGTGTTGCATAATTGTTTGATGGATTCAAGGGCATCTCATAATATCATGCACAAAATTGTCATGGAAGAACTAGGACTAGAGATAACGAAAGCATACCATGACTTTTATTCCATTGACTCTAGGAAAGTACAGTGTCTTGGGGTCATCAAAGATCTAGTTGTGACCTTGTTTCAACTACCCATGAAAAGTGTGGTCATGGAAATTGTAGTAGCAGATGTTCCCCCAAAATTCGGCATGTTGTTGTCAAGATTGTGGATAGAAAGACTTGGGGGAACCTTGCAAATGGACCTCACATATGCGACCATTCCTGTGTTTGGGGGGGAACATAGAAGAATCCATAGAGAAGCTCAGTTGGCCTACATTATAAGTGTTGAAGCAGACCCCACCAATCATCCTATCTTTTCACTTGAAATTGATTTGGGATCTATTTTTATAAAACTCACTTATGCTCTTGAAACTCCTCTTGAAATCAGAAATCAACCCATTTCTTCTCATGAAATACCTCCCCCAACTACTTATGTGTGGAATATGTTCTTCGGTGGAGCCTCTTCTAGGGAAGGTGTTGGTGCCAGAGTAGTTTTTGTATCACCTTGTCAAGAAGACATATCCCTGTCATACAAGTTAGAGTTTGAAACTACTGATAATGTGGTAGAGTATGAGGCTCTTGTTTTGAGTTTGAGGGTTGCAAAAGTGATTCAGAAGGCTCCCCAGGCTCAGAAAATGCTCAAAAATCAAAGTTCTCAAAAAAGGATGAAACCAATTCCATTGTGACTGTCTCATCATGCTGATTCCGAAAATATATTTACTTTCTCAAATAGACGTTGTATGTGAGAGTTATCGTACTTTGACCATTTTCTCAAACAACAAAAAAAAGTCAAAGGATTGGCAAAAAGTCAATGCTGACATCAGGACGATGACAACATGACATCACCAATGACACCTCATGATGTAGACTTGGACCAATGGTAGTGTGACAAGTGGTAGCAGTTGACTGGATAGATGTGGATGGCAGATCCAATCAGAATTGGACACATGGCAAAATTTGGTCGAATGTTGAGGTGCCACATGGCCCAGGCATGGGCAACCACGTGGAACTCAGTCAAGGTCGAATGGCAAGTGTTAAAAATGTTTTGGGGTCCATGGGTTTTGAACCCAAGACCACTCACCAATCCAAGAACCTTAAGGAGATCACTAACAACAATGCACCCCACATGTCTCTTGTTAAATAATATCCATTTAAATTTATTTAAATTGTAGTATATTACTATGTGGGCGGAAGGGGGTTGGGGCTAAGCCCCAGCCCATGGTTTTATGGTGTTATTTTACCTTTTTTGGGGGCACGCACCCGTCCATTGGGGGCTTAGCCCATATATTTCGGAAAAGTGGTTTTTAAACCATATATTAATGATTTTTTGGGATTTTTTTCTGATATTTAGTCCAGAAAATGGATTTTTGAGGATATTAAGGCCATTTGAAGGGGGATTTGATCCCAAAAAGAGGCTAGATCTTGAGGGAAGTTGTGATTCCTCATTTGAGCCTCAAAATATATATAAACCGAGATTTTTGAAGCTTGTAGGATACTTTTTGATGCAGAGTTTTGAGGAGGTAGTTTGTAAATTTTGGTCTTTTCTCATGATTTGAGAGGCAATTTTGCCATGTTTTTGAGAAGAGTTTGATGGTGCATGCGTGAATGTGAGCAAGGAGGTCTTGCAAAATAGACATGAAGCATGTAATGTAACAACAAAGAGAATTGTAAGATAACTTTGAGCATTTTAAAGAGCAATAAAGAGGTCTTGCACTTGGAAGTGGGCCCGAAAACGTAGCCAACGATTGGTGAGCTCCATTATCATCCTCTTGTCTCTATTTCTGTTTTTGTTTTGTTGTTCTATTATCTTCATTTTCATCATGGATATTAATGGCTGATCTCTTTATTCATTATTAAGCATCAATTAAAAGTCACATTTGATATTCTACAACCAGATAATAAGCTTTATGTATTTCACATTCTTTACAATCTGATGCCTAAAATACATTAAACTAACTTGAAATTTATCAATAATACCTTCATTTTTTGGATCAAGTTTATGGTATCAGATCATTTGGTTTTAAAGGTTTGACAGGAATTGCAAGGATTGGATGCTCACGAGAGGAAAAATCAAGCGAGGAGAAGGCCAACTTGAGGCTCTTGACACAAAGATTCAAAGGAGACCGTACAAGCAAGAGATGTCTTCTCCAAGAAAATTGGGTCACTACAAAACTGAAGATGATTTCTTCGAGGCCTTTAAATTGATGCAATCTATGGTAGATGAGTTTTATCATGAAATAGGGAAACGAAGGCTTCGAGGCAATGAAGAAGGTGAATCTTCGGTAAGAGAAGAAGGAGGAGTTGGAGGTGGTGGACCTTCAGAACCTTCTTCTCCTTCATCCTCATCATCTAATAATGAAGCAAGTGTACATTCCTCCAAGGATAAGAAAAAATCTCATCATTCTTCTTATATGTTGTTATTAAAGTTAGATGTAAAGTTTCAATTACCCACTTATGATGGTGAATTAGATGCAGAAAAGATAAATAATTGGGTGAGACAGTTAGAAGTATATTGCAGGATACAAAGGATTGTTGATGACAAAACTAAGATTGAACTAGAAAGTCTCAAAATGGGAGACACAACTCTCATATGGTGGGAAAAAAGAACTAGAGATGATCTTAAGAAAAGTGGTAAAATAATCTCTTCCTCGAATGATTTTGTTATTGCATTAAAACAACAGCTTTACCCTTTAGCCTACATGCAACAAGAAATGATGAATTGACAATGTTTAAGGCAATCAAAAGGTCAAAGTGTACAAGAATATACACATAAATTTCATAAGAAAGATTTAAATTTGGGTATTACATTATATACATAAGAGACACTCCTAAAATATATTGGTGGTTTACATTCTTATCTCAAGCACACTATTCTTATGCTAAATCCTTCTAACTTTGATGAAGTATGTGTACAATCTATTCGCACTGAATCAAGTAAACAGAATGTTGTTGATAGTGTTTCTACAGATACTTGGAAAAGAATGGATGTAAGGAAAAGGAAAGAGAAGAAGACGGCCACGACAAGAAAGGAGAAGCTTACTTGCAAACATTGTAAGAAAGTAGGCCATGATGAAGATCGTTGTTGGGTCTTGCATCTTGACATGAAGCCAAAGAAGTTTTCCAACCATGGAAGGAAGAATACCACAGTTGTGATAGTTCAAGTGGATCTTGGATAAAATTCCGGTGATGAGACACAAGTTGTAGCTATGGGAATATGAGGTATAAATTTTGTTGCAAATTATAGCTCTTCTAGATCAATTGATGTAAATGATGAATGTAAAAGGAATGAAATTTTCCACATAAGGGTTATAACACATAATGTTAAAGTTGATACTCTTGTAGACAGTGGATCAAAAGACAATCTAATCAGTGAAGATGTTGTGAATAAATTGGGACTTGAAACTAAGTCACATCCTAAACCATATCCATTGGGATGGATGTGTGGTGATAACAATTTACAGGTAACCAAGCAATGTAAAATCAAGTTTGCAATCTCTTCTAATTATGTTGATGAAGTAGAGCTTGATATAGTGCCACTGGACATATGTGGAATTGTACTAGGAAGCCCATACCTTTATGATAGGAAAGATATATTCTACAGGGAGCAGAATAAATATTGCTTCAAGAAAGATGGGAAAGAGTACATTGTTCATGCTCATCGCATGAAAACTGATAGGTCTTTTGCAGCTACAGGGAAGTTAAAAAGGATGGTAAATGTAAGAAAAAGTTTAACACTTATGTCTGTAACAAAACATGAAGTTAGTGATGCTAAACATGAGATGATTCCATATGTTTCAAACAGTAATGAAGTGTCACCAGAGGTAGAACATGAGGTTCAACTGCATAATTTGATTATTGTTCCTGTTCAAAAGGGGAAGCTTGTTTTGTCATTTTCATTTTCATACTCAGTATTGTTGATTAGTTTGTTGTTGTTCAGTGGTGTATGGCTGCAAAGTGAGAAAAAGAATGTAGATGATTGTGCGATAAATGAAATGATTACTTGGATAAACAATGCTATCTCGGTTTTCATGTTTGTTGTGATTAGTCAGGTGATCATTATCCCAGCAGAGAGGATGGATGATACAGGACAAAGCAGGGAGGCAGTACCCTCACTTCTTACCTGAGTAAAAGAAGAATTTTAGTGGTCCAAAAGCTTCCAAAGTGGGGAGGAATGATCCAGGAGGCTCCCCAGGCTCAGAAAATGCTTAAAAATCAAATTTATCATAATTGGATGAAAACAATTCCATTGCAACCGTTTCGTCGTGTTGATTCTGATAGTATATTTACTTTCTCAAATGGACGTTGTATGCGAGAGTTATTGTACTCTGACCATTTTATCAAACAACAAAAAAAAGTCAAAGGACTGGCAAAAAGTCAATGCTGACATCAGCATGACAATAACATGACATCACCAATGACACCTCATGATGTAGACTTGGACCAATGGTAGTGTGACAAGTGGCAACAGTTGACTGGGCAGATGTGGATGGCAGATCCAATCAGAATTGGACACATGGAAAAATCCGGTTGAATGTTGACGTGCCATGTGGCCAGGCATGGGCAGCCATGTGGCACCCAGTCAGGGTCAAATGGAAAGTGTTGAAAATTTTTGGGGGTCCATGGGTTTTGAACCCAAGACCACCCACCAAGCCAAGCACCTTAAGGAGAGCATTGACACCAACGTGCCCCACATGTCTCTTGTTAAATAATATGAATTTAAATTTATTTAAATTGTAGTATATTACTATGTGGGTGGAAGGGGGCCGGGGCTAAGCCCCAGCCCATGGTTTTATGGTGTTATGTGACCCTGTTTGGGGGCGCGCACCCATCCATTGGGGGCTTAGCCCATATATTTATGAAAAATGGTTTTTAAACCATATATTAATGATTTTTTGGGATTTCTGACTGATATTTAGTCCAAAAAATGGATTTTTGAGGATATTAAGGCCATTTGAAGAGGAATTTGATCCCAAAATGAGGCCTGATCTTGAGGGAAGTTGGGATTCCTCATTCGAGCCTCAAAATCTATATAAAATAGGATTTTTGAAGCTTGTAGGAGACTTTTTGATGCAGGGTTTTGAAGAGGCAATTTGTAAATTTTGGTCCTTTCTCATGATTTGGGAGGCAATTTTTCCATTCTTTTTAGAAGAGTTTGATGGTGCATGAGTGAATATGAGCAAGGAGGTCTTGCACAGTAGACATGAAGCATGTAATATAACAACAAAGAGCATTGTAAGAGAACTTTGAGCATTTTAAAAATTAATAAAGAGGTCATCCACTTGGAAGCGGGCCCGAAGACGTAGCCAACGATTGGTGAACTTCGTTATCAACCTCTTGTATATATTTCTCTTTCTATTTTTCTGTTATATTCTCTTCATTTGCAGAATGGATATTAATGGATGATCTCTTTATTCATTATTAAGCATCCAATAAAAGTCACATTTGATATTCTGCAACCAGATAATAAGCTTTATGTATTTCACATTCTTTACGATCTGATGCCTAAAATGCATTAAACTAACTTGCAATTTATCAGTAAGACCTTCATTTTCTATATCAGAAAGACATGGGAATTGAAGAGCTAGTAGTATTTGAAGATGCTAAACTAGTTGTTCACCAGGTCAAAAACATTTATCAAGCCAAACACCCTCAGCTCAGAAATTACAGAAATGAAGTGTGGGATCTGGTCGACAACTTCTTCTCAGCCTTCAACATTCCATTTATTCCAAGAGAGGAAAATACTATGGTTGATTCTTTGTCCGTTTCAGTGAATTATTTTAGGGTCCCACTGCCACCCAAGCTCAAGTATGATGTTGAGATTAGATATAGGCCCTCTGTACTTGATAATATCAAGCATTGGAAGTTGTTCGCGGATGATCTTGAAATCAAAAGATTTCTTGAATTGATTGATGAGTTCTCTGCATTACACATTGATCAAGAGCATGGTTCCAAAGGTGACCCTCCCCTTGAAGTATTTTTTAATAAAATTTCTAATCACCATATTGTTCAGCTGTCTAGCAACTACATTCCAAAGGGACTAGTTCCTTTAGAAGGATTGTTCGATGGGAATGGTGTTCCAGTAAAGTTTAAAGGCCCAACTGAGGATGTTGAGGTAGCTGAGTGCAATATTGGCATAGAGAAGGATCTAAAATTCATCAAGCTTTCAAGCAACCTGTCAAGGGAGTAGAGGGTCAAGTATGCTAAGTTATTAAAGGAATTCGCTGATCTGTTTGCTTGGACCTATGAAGACCTCATAACATATGACACAACAGTCATTGAGAATAATATCTCATTAAGAGAGGAGGCCAAACCATTTAGGCAGAAATTAAGACAAATAAATCCTATGTTGTCGCTTATTATGGAAAGGGAGGTAAAGAATCTACTGGATGCCCAAATCATTGTCCCTTTAAGATATTTTGAATGGGTAACCAACCTTGTCCCGGTGAGAAAGAAAAATGGAGAAATCAGACTGTGTGTTGATTTCAGAAATCTGAACAGAATATATAAGAAGGAAAATTACCCTTTGCCAAAGATGGAACGCATGTTGCAGAACATGATAGGTGCATCCAAGATTTCCATGATTGATGGCTTTTATGGCTACAATCAGATCTCTATCCTGCCTAAAGACAAAGAAAAGACAACGTTCACCACTCCTTAGGGCACATTCATGTATGCCAAAATGCCCTTTGGATTGATGAACGCAGGACCAACCTTCTAGCAGGCCATGGAAATCTCATTCATTGGAGAAAGAGATAAATTTGTGGTCATCTATCTAGATGACATAACAATATTCTCCAAATCTGATACAGAACATTGTCAACATCTGAGGAAAGTCTTCTCAAAATGCAGGAGGTTTGGTCTCTCCCTAAATCCCAAGAAGTCTTTATTTTCCATGCAGGAAGGAAATTGTTGGGACACATTGTGTCAGCTAAGGGGGCCAGGATTGATTCAATAAGGATAGAATCTATTCAAACCTTATCACTTCCTAGGTCCAAGAAGGAGGTTCAGTCTTTCCTAGGAAAAATTGATTTTCTGAGAAGGTTTGTTTCAAATTTTGTTGAATTAGTGAAAAGTATCACCTCCATGCTTAGGAAAGGAACTGAAATAAAATGGACTGTTGAGCCCAGAGAATCCTTCAACCAAATCAAGAAGGCACTGACTGGAGAACCTATGCTTATCAGTCCTAATTATTCCAAGGATTTTCTATTTTTCTCTTTTGCTTCATTTGACACAGTGGAAACTGTTTACTACAAAAGAATGATGCAGGGATGGAACAACCTATTTCCTTTTTTAGAATATCATTAAGAGATGAAGAGATTAGATATGACATCATGGAGAAGTAGGCCTATGCCTTGGTAAAATATCTCAAACCTTTCAGAGTCGATTTTTCTTATTAAAAAATCATTGCATATGTTCCTTCAGCTTCTATGAAGGACATTCTCATTCATCCTGACATAGATGGGAGAAGGAGCAAGTGGATTGCCAGAATCCTTGAATTCGATATGGAAATAAAGCCCACCAAGCTAGTTAAGGGTCAGGGTTTAGCCAAGTTATTAGTTGAATCTAATTTTAAATATTTTGGGGTCAATTTCATCGACACTTTCTCAGAAGATCATCAAGCTAAGTTGTCTGATAAAAATTCTTAGGACAACCCTCCATTGGTAGAATGCACATGTTATAAAGACATTATATATTTTCTGCAAGAGTTGCGACCTCCATATGGAATGAGGAAAAGCAAGGAAAGATATTTAAATCTCAAAGCAATCAGATATTTCCTTATTGACCAGGTCTTGTACTGGGAAGACCCGTTAGGAGTGCTCTTGAGATGTCTAGACCCACAAGAAGCCCAAAGGATTATATTTGAGTTCCATGACAACCTATGTGGGGGACATCATTTTTGGAAAACCACAGCCTACAAAATTCTCAGAGCTAGGTACTACTAGCCTACTCTATTCATTGATGTCTGTGCGAAAATCAGGGCTTGTACTAAATATCAAAAATTATCTAGGAAGCAGTAGCTCAAGTCTCTGCCATTGAAGCCTATACTAGCTTCAAGACCCTTTCAACAATGGGGCCTATACTTTATTGGGGAAAACCATCCTCCTTCAAGTGGTCAACATAGATGGATTTTAACTGCAATGGATTATTTTACCAAGTGGATAGAAGCTATCCC